>JAECUM010000853.1:0-100966 GCA_016617855.1 Megalonaias nervosa | reverse complement strand
CTTTAAGAGATTCGGACATCCATCACACGAAATGACCAGGGTTGCAATAAACGGACATTTACCAGATTTTGATTTAACAGGATTTGCTCATGTAGAATCATTCGAATTTGCAGAAAAGCTCCATCCGATTACTTATATTTGGTTTGGAAGACATTTTTCAGAGCGATGTTGGGTTCCAATAGTACTATTGCGATATATGCTTGATGTTGGAATTTTAATATCTTTACAGGTGAGTGAGGCGATTATATCATATAGTCCACAGAAACAAATTTGGTTACCAGAACCAAATAGATTTAATATTAATGATGTCAGGAAAGAATTCCCTAATCTTAATGAAGATGACATTATTAAAATTACTAATTATATACGTAAATGCAGAGACGAGCACGATGAAAAACTTGCAAAAGATCTTGGTAGAAAGATAATTGGTAAATTTACTCAAGGAGGAGCCTATGATCATAAAAGATACTGTACAAGATTAATTATGGACGATGCTGAACTCGATTTTATAATTACTGATACAACAGAAAAAAATATATTTATAAATCGGAGTAATGCTTATTTGTCAGACGGAACCAAACTAGGTACAATTGTGAGTTATCTTGATGGTGACTCACCGCAGTTTACTCATTTAAGATCATCTATGTTGGCATATGTTTCTATAAATCTACTGTCTATGATAAATAAATTTCCTCGTGATGCTGTCAGAGTCGCAACGGATTCGTTCTACATAAATAAAAAATATACGGATTTAATAAAACCACTACTTGGTAATGGTGAATGGGGGTCATGGAGAATAAAACAAGAAAATATACTTAGTTATTCTGAATCTGCCGACGTTGAAATTAAGGAAATATATCACAAAAATAATAAACTATCAAAATCATCAGCACCATCTGTATATGATCCTGTGGCTAGATATAAAACTGTTTATCTTAATGGGTGTGGAGGGTCAGGTAAAACAACTCGTGTGATTAAATTATTCATGAATAATAATTCGGATATAATTGTTTTGACACCGACACATAAATTAGCCAGAGAAATAAAAGAGCGAGGAGTAAAATCGTGTACATATCATAGTTTCTTTAGATGGTGTGTAGACACATGGACTCCTGAGAGAATGGGTGAAAAATATATACCTAAATATATTATATGGGACGAGATATGCACGGTGCCGTTAGAAATATTAAAAACATTTATTGAATGGTTATTGACGAAAAATACTGCTGTGATAATGTGCGGTGATCATGGTCAACCACCACCCTTTGTTGGACAGTCTCCACATGAATGGCTGAAGAATAATGTAGATTATTATGAAGAAATAAATGATGATCATAGAGCTATTGATGAACCGCTGAAGGAATTTAAAAGACTAATCAGACTACAACCAGACAGAGTACAATGTGAAATAATGCGCGGAGTAATTCCAGATACTTCTATGAGTGATTTTCTAAATTTATGGAATCCCACTGATTTAATAGTTGCAAGTAGAAAGATAGTTCGTAATGAACTACAGAATAAATTATTTCTGTTACATAAAGAAAAGTTTTCAGATCAACCAGTACCTTTGTGTTATCGCCCAGCAGATACTCGACGACAGAATATTGATGTTGAAATTCCTGGTGGAGATACTGAAAGTGTCCGAGTACAGAATCTTGTCTTGAATGATATTGTTTTAGTAGATATTAATGTCGTTGAGAATGCGCTGAATATGAATAAATCACCGTGGATATTAGGATATGCTATAACAATCCATTCTTCACAGGGGTTAACTATTTCTGATACAAATATCTGGATTATAGATGATCGGATCGAATGGTCGAATTTAGTCTATCTCGCAGTTTCTAGAGTCAGAAGAATATCTCAACTACATAGGGTTATTATTAATTTCATAGAAAATAATAATCAGACTGTTAATGATGACGTAATAAGAAAAAACTATCTGGTTATAAGCAGTGTGACAAAAAAAAAATAATCGTGATTTTGATATTAATGTTGAATTTATTATAAAACTAAAACAACTACAGAATAATAATTGCGCAAGTTGCAACTGTAATATGTTGTGGCAATATTCGAATAATAATCCAAGACAATTTACCGTAGACAGAATTAATAGTGATCTTGGTCATACACGTGGTAATGTGATGCTGACCTGTCTTGAGTGTAATCGACGTCGGGGCGCTGCACGCCCTGGTTCTGGTTATGTAATTGTATGTGGTGGTAATTGTGTGTCTTCAGGGATTACCTGTAATTGTTCACGTACAAATCCACGTTGAGGGGCTGTAGAATCTAATCTGTAAATTGGAGGTCTACCAGTGGATCTAACCACACTAAAAATTGTATGTGTAGTCACGCTCCAGATAGGATCAGTTGCTCTTTTTTTACCACCTTCAAGTTCACCAGGTTCGTATAAATATCTTACAATTACATTACCTAATACTGGTTGAGGTTGATGTCTGTCATTACTACGGGGTATATATTTTTTTGTGATCGCATTAGAAGGTTTCATGGAAGTTGAACGAGTAATTTCATTATTTAATGCAGATATCACTCTTGGTAACCTCGTAACCCATTCACGAGATCTCTCACCGGATTTAAAGTCAGTAGATATTTCTTTTGCATATTGGTATCCAAATAACCGCTCGGCAAGTGTTCGATTAAATCGTTCAACAATTGCCTGATCACGATGAATTTCAGTATGTCCTCGTCTGATTTTAACGTTATGTTTCTTCATCAACGATAATACTGCACCAAGAAATTCTTTGCCCGGATCAACTTGTAATAACTGTGGCCATCGTAGACCACCTTGTGGTCCAGATCCTCGCTGATAAATTCGCTCAAACGCAGATGAAACTTCAGACGCTGTCTTTATTGATAATGGTTCAGCTTCTTTATATCTACTTGCAACGTCAACGACAGTTAATGCGTATTTGTATGTGCGTGACTGACGTTTACCAATTTTAATGGTATCGTGTGGTAAAAGTAAAATATCTGCTTGATGAACCTCATTAGGGACGCTGACATCAAAATGTGAATATTGAATATTTTTAGGTGGTGGTAGATAAATTTGCCATATTGCCTGTCGTGCTAACCACGCTGCAGCAACAGAACGTGAGACTTTTGCTGCCTCAGATAATTTAGTAATCGCTGATCTACCTCTCCAATATCCTCTTGGGCTATAATAAATGGATTCCATTATAATATTTATATAATTAATTACCAGCCCCTAGCATTATTTTACCTTTCATGGCAGATTTTACTAGAAAAGTAGCTAATTTATCTCTGACAGATTTATTAGGTATAGAATTTAATGCATGAATCAATTTTACATCTGCGAGATGCCTTTGTTGTAAATCTTTTACTTTTATACGCAACATCATGAACATGACACGCTTGATCAATCTTATTTACTGGATACTCTCCTGGTCTTGGTTGATCTTGATCATCAAGTCGGATGTCAAGTCGGGTTCCAGGACCACAATAATTATATCCTGGTAAGTGTTTCTCACCGGCATATTTAGCCCACGGAGTTCCTGGTAATTTTCCTAATAAAGCGGCTATATCTCCACCTGTCTTTGTCCCTGAATCAGACATGGAAATAAATTTATATTTTTTCGTGCCGCATTTTACACATTTACCTGTTAATGCACGTCGTTTATTTTTTGTTATTATTGTTGTCAGTCCAGTGGTGGGTGTAGATAATCTACATCGAACACAATATAGACTCATGTTATTAATAATATGGATACAATAATTGATTTTTCGGCGACACGAAAACAGGAGCCAGTGAAACATTATCATCCAGCATTACCAAATTCGATAAGAATGATTATAATAGGTCCATCTGGATCAGGTAAAACACAACTATTATTAAATTTAATAATGCGGTGGTTAAAATGGAGTAAATTGTATTTAGTAGCACCATCCGTAGATGATCAGCACTGTTACGAAGTACTTAAGGATTTTAACGAGAAAACGAAATCAGTTAATAAAGACAGAGACGATGTTGTTGACTTTATCACCGATATTGATGAAGCCCCATCTGTAGATGACCTAAATAGATTTATTAATAATTTAGTGGTGTACGATGATATTATGTTGGACAGACAAACAAATCCAGCTAGAATATTTTCTCGAGGTAGACACAAGAATACGGACGTGATTTATGTTACACAACGATATACACAAATACCTAAAGTGATCAGAGACAACTGCAATATTTTGGTTGTGTTTAATGGAGTAGATAATTATACTTTACAGAATATTTATTATACTTGGTGTTCAGGGGACATGGACATGATGAAATTCAGAAACTTCTTTTCAAAAACACAAGTTGTTCCGTTTGGATTTATTACAATAAATCTACATGACCCAAGATCTAGATATCGTGTAGGTCTAGATAAAATCTTTGATCCTTGATTTTATCAAGAATTACAGCAGCAGGGAGGGTGAATGACAAAAATTGAGTGACCCGCCGAGTAAACTAAAACGCACTATAACACAAAAAACAAAAATGTCAAAAATAGTAACAAAAATGTGCTAACTAAAATGATTTATTATCCGTTTTTTCAAACTATACGGTAATAATATTGTTAGGAGGGTTCGGTTTATCGTTATTGACCTTATTTTTCAGCCCCTGTAGGAACCTTTATTTTTGTAAAATAAGGTCTCGTACAAAGTTGTCTGTTCACCCTCCCTGCTGCTGGTGGAGCTACCAATATGAGTTAGAAGTGACAGACTTCAATTCCAAATTGTAATATTCTGCAACACAATTGATTTCATAAGCTTGTGTACTTATTAAACTGTGATTTATGTGCTTTCTTATCATTCTGTGATTGCAAATGAAAATAATGCAGTTTTTCTTCTGTCACTAGTTGTATGTCGAATACTGTTTATCAATACCCAATACCAATAACATAAGATTATTTAGTGCTAAGGATATGACAAAACTTTAATAATACTGATGGTATGATGCGATCATATACTCTTTATTGACTCCTTCACTATCATCAGCACAAGACCATTCATTTCAGGTACCAACAACATATTTATGAAAATTGGTCATAAAATTCAGTAGACTTTCTTTTATGAAAACAGTTGTATCTTTAAAGTGACATTAATCCACAAGTCATAATGTACAAAAGGTTAATTTGTTAGTAAATAATTTATTTTCAGTCCCAACGAGAAAGAAGAAAATGCTTTGTCAATTATGATTTTGTTTGTTGGTAATCTCTCCAAAAGCTATTGGGCTGGTGGAGCACAATGCTGGTGCAATCTACATGGGACTACTGGAGCGTCAAGATATGATATACTACAAAAAGCCATTAGGGAAACTTGAGAAAGGAAATTTTAAATTTCAGTTTGCTGATGGTTTAGAAACAACATTAAATATGAAAGATATCCAGAAAATCAATGAAATTTATTTGATCACCACATTTGAACTAGAGGTAGTAAACAACCAAATATCTGTTACGGAAAAGGAACATGAACAAATAAAGGAAGCAATTGCAATATACATTAAAAGTTAAGCACAGGTATGAATTACTGAACCACTCTCAAGAGATTCATTGGTTGATCTCTCAAGTAAGACCTGCCACCTTACTGCATACTCCCTTGTAGCTAATGAGTTTTACTCTGTGAGTACTGGATTTGACTGGTAGTAATAGTTCTCCTACAGTATTATGATTGGGTGATTATTATCAAAGAAACATTATACTAGAACTGACTGGTTATTAATGGGTAAAACAGCATCTCTGTGTAGTCATTATGTCACATCAATTATTTTTTAATTATAATAGAAGACATGCCTTTTAGAGTGTGTAGAAATGTATACATTTAACCATTTGCCTTTAAATCACCAAAGTTGAACCTCAGTCAATCTTTGAAATGGAATATTTTTATGCAGATAATATATAGAATATATCTTGTTAAAACTGTGTTAAGATTTAAACATGCTACAAAATATCATCATATAAAAGCAAAGTTTTACATAAGTATGAACATATACATTTGAATTTGAAACAAAAGGTCATTATGTTTGTGTTTACTGTTATATTTAAAGCTTCAGTCACTACTCTTATGTGATGTCGGATTTAAAAATAAAATGGATTACATACTTGATAATATGCTTCCTATTACTCTATCTGACCTATGTACTATATCATCCAATATGTGCCTCCTATCCCTTTTTATGAAATATTCAGATAAAGACATAATATCAATTGCAAGTTTTTCCTTCATTCATTTACATTCTTATGGCATAGATAAGTTGTTGGTTGAACAGATTATACATACTAACTGTACTTTATTTCTGTGCTGCAAAGGTTTATGGTTCACTGAAGGTCAAAGCCAATTAAGTTATTTCTTACAAAAATTTATATACAGGAAACACACTGGTCAAGTGTACTGAATTTTAAATGTGCAGAAGTTATGTCATGACATCATTTTATGGCAAAACTTAAAGCACTACTTGAAATAATACAGTTTCAGAATGTTCTAAATTTACATTTAAAATAAGGATATCTATAGGCCATGTGGTATTATTGTTAAAAATATGGGTATTTAATAGCAATGTGGTATTATCATTTTGATTCTCCATTCATTTCCTCTGGTTTATAGCTCAGAAAATGTGTATTTACAAGACTGTATTCTGATTACACATTTATGAACAGTAGAGTTGGCACACATTAGAATGGAATGGTGGTTGGTGGAGGTAAAATAGATAATTTACCTCATGAATTTATCTAAATATACTAACTTTATAAAAATCACTGGAATGGTTTGGTATTCTGTCATTGATTAAATTTGAATGTTTCACTGTTAAATTCTATTCTTTATTATATACATTTTAAAATGGCATGCAACATGAGTAGTCCAACACAAGGATCACATATGTGTTCTTTATAGGTGGCCTTATATACAGATGAGTGTAATGTGAAAGGATTTATGAGAAAGGCATGAAACAACAGAATGAGAGAGAGAGAGAGAGAGAGAGAGAGAGAGAGAGAGGAAGGCAGCAGATAGAGAGAAAGAAAAGAAATAATAGTTGGCCAAGTACATATAAGTAGATGGATAGGTAGGGGGATTGATAACAGATTAGTAAGATATGGAACATTGCAAGATTGCAATAGGCTGAACTGTATATGCAATAAATGTAGTTAGAGGCAGTTGTTGAAATCAGTTAGGCAGTTGAGATTGCAAGTATGTCTTATTAAGTGCGGTTGAGTAGTTCAGTGACAGGGAAAGAAACGTGCTTAGATAATCATGGTCACAGTAAACAAGGATCCACGGGAGCAAAACCAGTGGTCACTGATCAGGTGGTCAACATCTGCAGGCAAACTTGATAGAGAATTGATAGGGGAATGGATGACTTTTATAAGCAGGTTACATTAAACCAGGTTTTGACTACTTATTATCAAACTCCACTTGCAATTAAAAGGGTGCCATACAGCATGAGTCTACTGTATAAACACTTGTTAAGAAATACAGTAACATTATTTTTTTTATTATTACAAGCTTTTATTTCAATTCTTCCAAACATTGGCTGATCATCCACTTATCCAAAATATATTTGATTTCTTTGATCCACACCTTCAGCTTATGACAATAGTTCTTGCGGTTATTAAATAAATATTTGCTAAACATATATTTCTCCAAAAATTGGTTTCTGCCTGAAGGTCATACATGTACATTATGGTATGAGACATTGAGGTGGATAGCCAAATTTGGCTAATTATACAGCTTTTAAGCTTTTCAGTTCTAACAGCCACACATGCAGCTTGTACTAAAAGCTGTTGCTGTCACTAGCCAAATTTTGGCTAAGGATACATTTATACAAAAGTTGGTTTCTGCCTAAAAGTCATACAGTATATTATGGAAAGGGACAATGTTGCAGTTAGCCAAATTGGGCTAATCATAGTTGCCTAGATTTTGGTCTTTTGCAACCATACATGTGGGTGATACTAAAAGACACTAGCCAAATTCTGGCTAAGCATACATGTATCGAAGATTTGGTTTCTACCTAAGAGTGCGAAGAACAACTTTGTAGGAAATAGCTAAATTTTGCTAAAAGGACATTAGTTGTGAACCAGCCTCACTGAGCATGGCAACAGGAATCCTTAGCCAAATTTTGGCTTATTTAAAACCTGCCTAGCCCCCCCCCAACAGACAGTAAAGCTATTGACTAGTTATAGACCAGGTATTGGTCAAAAGCTCTTCAAAGATTCTCATTATGTGCCTTTAATACTTTGGGTTAAGAGATTTTAGCCCACAGCAGAGGCCTGATTTGATTAAATGGAAAAAGTCAAATGAAATCGGAAGCTGTTTAAAGCTTGGAATAAACCGGTTTGAACTGGTTTTCAACCAGAAACAACTGGTCGGAACTGGTTTGAACCGGATGGAAACGGTTTGAACCGGTCTGAACCGCTTAAAACCGGTTAAAACCTGTCCAATAAAGATTTAAGACATAAAATCGGCATGGAATAACCGGTTTTAACTACTTTTCAACCAGAATCAATTGGTCGGAACCCGTTTCAACCGGATGGAACCGGGTTGAAACGGACTGAACCGGTTTGAACCGCTCAAAACCGGTTAAAACCTATCCAATAAAGATTTAAGACATAAAATCGGCATGGAATAAACCGGTTTGAACTGGTTTTCAACCACAATCAACTGATCGGAATTGGCTTGAAACGGATGGAACCGATTTGAACGGATTGAACCGGTTTGAACTGCTTAAAACCGGTTCAAACCTGTCCAATAAAGCTTTAAGACATAAAATCGGCATGGAATAAACCGGTTTGAACTGGTTTACAACCAGAATCAACTGCTCGGAATTAGTTTGAACCGGATGTAACCGGATTGACTCGGATTGAACCGGTTTGAAACGCTAAAAACCGGGAAAAACCTATCCAATAAAGCTTTAAGACATTAAATCGGCATGAAATAAACCGGTTTGAAGTGGCTTTCAACCAGAATCAACTGGTCGGAACTGGTTTGAATCGGATGGAACCGGTTTTAATCGGATTGAACCAGTTTGAACCGCTTAAAACCGGTTAAAACCAACCGAATAAAGATTTAAGACAAAGCATTCAAGGAATAACCGGTTTGAACTTGTTTTCAATGAGATTCAACTGGTCGGAACCGGATTGAAACGAATAGAACCGGTTTGAACCGCTTAAAACCGGATAAAACCTATGCAATAAATATTTAAGACATAAAATCATCATGGAATAAACAGGTTTGAATTGGCCTTCAATCAGAATCAACTGGTCGGAACTGGTTTGAACCGGATGGAACTGATGTGAACCGGATAAAACCGGTTTGAACCGCTTAAAACTGGTTAAAACCTATCCAATAAAGCCTTAAGATATACAATCGTCATGGAACAAACCGGTTTCAACTGGTTTTTAACCAAAATCAACTGGTCAGAGCTGGTTTGAACCGGATGGAACCGGTTTGAACCGGATTAAACCGGTTCGAACCGCTTAAAACCGGTTAAAACCAATCGAAAAAAGATTTAGGACATAAAAATCGGCATGGAATAATCCGGTTTCCACTGGTTTTCAAGCAGATTCAACTGGAGGGAACTTGTTTGAACCAGATGGAAACCGGTTTGAAACGGATTGAACCGGTTTCAATCTCTTTAAACCGGTGAAAACCTGTCCAATAAAGCTTTAAGACATAAAATGGGCAGAGACTTAAACGGTTTGAACTGGTTTTCAACATAATCAACTGGTCCGAACTGGCTTGAATCGGATGGAACCGGCTACAATCAGATTGAACCGGTTTGAATCGCCTGAATCCGGTTAACAGCTGTCCAATAAAGGTTTAAGAAATAAAATCGGAATTTAATAAACCGGTTTGAACTGGTTTTCAACCCAAATCAACTGGTCGGAACTGGTTTCAACCGGATGGATCCGGTTTGATCCGGATTGAATCGGTTTGATCCCCTTGAATCCGGATAAAACCTATCCAATAAAGATTTAAGACATAAAATCGGCATGGAGAAAACCGGTTTGAACTGGTTTTCAACCAGAATCAACTGGACGGAATCGCTTTGAACCGGATTGAGACGGGTTAAACCGCTTTAAACAGGTTAAAAGCTGTCCAATGAAGATTTAAGACATAAAATAGGCATGGAGTAAACCGGTTCGAACTGGTTTCCAATCAAAATCAACTGGTCAGAACTGGTTTGTATCGGATGGATAAGGTTTGAACCGGATTCATCCGGTTTGAACCGCTTGCATTCGGTATAAACCTGTGCAATATAGCTTTAAGACACAATATCGGCGTGGTATGAACCGGTTTGAACTGGTTTTCAGACAGAATTAACAGGTCGGAACCGGTTTGAACCGCTTATAACCGGTTGAAACCTGTCTTAGGAAGATTTAAGACATAATTTCCGCTTGGAATAAACCCGTTTGAAGTGGTTTTCAATGAGAATCAACTATTCGGATCCGGTGTCAACCAGATGGAACCGATCTTGACCGGATTTAACCTGGTTTAACCGCTTTAAACCGGTTGAAACCTGTCCAATAAAGCTTTAAGACATAAAAACAGCATGGAAAAACCGGTTTAACCCTTTATTCGACAAAATCAACTACTCTGAACTTGTTTGAAACGGATGGAATCGTTTTAAACCTGATTCAACCGGTTTGAAGCACTAGAAACCGGTTAAAACATGTGCAATAGAGCTTTAAGACATAATATCCGCATGGAATAAACCGGTATAAACTGACTTTCAACCAGAATCAACTGTTCAGAGCTGGTTTGAACCGGATGGAACCGGTTTGAACCGGATTGAACAGGATTGAAATATTTGAAACCAGTTAAAACATGTCAAACAAAGATTTAAGTCATAATATAGGCATGGAATAAACCACTTTCAACTGGTTTTAAACCAGAATCAACTGGTCGGTACTGGTTTGAACCGCATGGAACCGGTTACAACCGGATTGAAACGGTTTCAACAGCTTCAAACCGGTGGAAACCTGTCCAATAAGGTTTTAAGAGAAACTTGGAATGGAATAAACCGGTTGGAACTGTTCTTCAACCAGAATCAACTGGATAGAACTGGTTTGAACCTTATATTGAACCGGTTTGAACCGCTGAGAACCGGATAAAACCTATCCGGTTAAGATTTAAGACATTAAATCGGCATGGAATAAACCAGTTTGAAATGGTTATCAACCAAAATCAACAGGTCAGAACTTGTTTGAACCGGATGCAACCAGTTTGAACAGGATTGAACCGGTTTGAACCGCTTGAAACCGGTTCAAACCTGTCCAGAAATGCTTTAAGACCTAAAATCGGCATGAAATAAACAGGCTTGAACTGGTTTTCGATCAGATTCAACTGGTGGGAACCTGTTTGAACCGGATTGAACCGGATCGAACCGGATTGAACCAGTTTCAACTGCTCCAAACTGATTAAATCCTGTCCAATAAATCTTTAAGACATAAAATCGGCATGGAATAAACCGGATTGAACTGGTTTTCAACCAGAATCAACTGGTCGGATATGGTTTGAAAAGGATGGAACCGGTATGAATCAGATTGAATCGGATTCAACCGCTTTAAACCGGTAAAAACCAGTCCCATGAATGTTTTAGACATAAAATCGGCAATGAATAAGCAAGTTTGAACTGGTTTTCAACCAGAATCAACTGGTCGGAACAGGTTTGAACCGGATGGAATCGGTTTGAACCCGATTCAACCGGTTTGAGCCGCTTGAAGCCGGTTAAAACCTATCCAATGAAGCTTTAAGACATAATATCTGCATGGAATAAACCGGTTGGAACTGGTTTTCAACCAGAATCAACTGGTCGGAACTGTTTAAACCAGATGGAACAGGTTTTGAACCGGATTAAAGAGGTTTGAACCGCTGATAACCGCTTAAAAATTATCCAATAATACTTCAAGACATAAGACCGGCATGGAATAAAATTTTTTGAACTGGTTTTCAGCCATTACCAACTGCTCGGAATTGGTTCGAACCGGATTGAAAAGGTTTGAACCGCTTGAAGCCGGTTAAAAATTGTCGAATAAAGCTTTAAGACATAAAATCGGCATGGGAAAACCGGTTTGAACAGGTTTTCAGCCAGAATCAATTGGTAAGAACAGAATTGAACCGCTTTTATGCGGTAAAAACCTGTCCAATAAAGATTTAAGGCATCAGATCAGCTTGGAATAAACCCGTTTGAAATGGTTTTCAACCAGAATGAACTGGTCGGATCTAGTGTGAAACTGATGGAGCCGCATTGAACCGGATTGAACCGGGTTCAACGGCTTTAAACCGGTTGAAACCGGTACAATAAGTATTTAAGACATAAAATCTGCTTTGAATAAACCCGTTTGAAATGGTTTTCCACCAGAATGAAATGGTCGGAACTGGTTTGAACCGGATGGAACCGGTTTGAACCGGATTGAACCCCTTGAAACCGGATCAAACCTGTCGAACAACGCTTTCAGATATAAGATCGGCATCGAATAAACCGGTTTGAACTGGTTTTCAACCAGAATCAACTGGCTGGAACTGGTTCAAACCGCATGGAACCGGTTTCAACTTAATTGAACCAGTTTAACCTGCTTCAAACCGGTTAAAACCTGTGCAAAAAAGTTTTAAGACATAAAATCTGTATAGAATAAATCGGTCTGAACAGGTTTTCAACAACAATCAACTGGTCGGAACCGGTATGAACAAGATGGAACAGGTTTGAACATGATGGAACCATTTTAAACCGGAGAGAATCCGGTTGCACCACTAAAAATCGGTTGAAAGCTGTCCAATAAAGCTTTAAGACATAAAATCGGCATGGAATAAAACTCTTTGAACTGGTTTTCGACCAGAATCAACTGGTCGGAACTGGTTTGAACCGGATGGAACCGGTTTGATCCTTATTGAACCGACTTGATCCGCTTGAGACCGGATAAAACCTGTTAAATAAAGATATAAGACACAAAGTCGGCATGGAATAAACCGGTTTGCACATGTTTTCAACCAGAATCAACTGATCGGAACTTTCTTGAACCGGATGGAACCGGTTTGATCCGGAAAGAACCGGTCTGAACCGGAGTGAACCGGTTTGAACCGCTTGAATCCGGTTAAAACATGTCGAATAAAGATTTAAGACTTAAAATCGTCGTGGGATAATCCGTTTTGAACTGGATTTCAACCATAGTCATCTGCTGGGAACTCTTTTGAACCGGATGGAACCGATTTGAACCGGATTGAACCGGTTTGAACCGCTTAGAACCGAATGAAACCTATCTAATAAAGCTATAAGACATAAACTCGGCATGGAATAAAGAGGTTTGAACTGGAGTTCAACTAGAATCAACTGGTCGGAAGTGGTTTGAACCGGATGGAACCGGTTTATACCGGATTGAACCGGTTTGATCCGCTTAAAACGTGTTTAAACCTGTCCAGTAATGTTTAAGACATAAAATCGGCACCGAATAAGTAGGTTTGAACTGGTGTTCAACCAGAATCAACTGGTCTGAACTTCTTTGAACCGGACGTAACCGGTTTGAACCGGATTTAACCGGTACGAACCGCTTAAAAACCGGTTTAAACCTATCGAATAGAGCTTCAAGACATAAAATCGGCATGGAATAAACCGGTTTGGATTGGTTTTCAGCCATAATCAACTGGTAGGAACTGGTTTGAACCGTATGGAACCGGTTTGAACCGGATTGTGCCCGTCTGAACCGCTTGAAACCGGTTAAAAATTATGCAATAAAGATTTAAGACATAAAATCAACATCGACTAAACCGGTTTGAACTGGTTTTCAACGAGAATCAACTGGTCGGAACTGGTTTGAACCGGATGGAACTTGTTTGATCCAAATTGGACCTGTTTGATCTGCATAAAACTGGTTAAAACCTGTCCACTAAAGCTTTACGACATAAACTCGGCATGGAATAAACCGGTTTGAACTCGTCTTCAATCACAATCGACTGGTCAGACCTGGTTTGAACCGGATGGAACCGGTTTGAAAAATCGGCATGGGAAAAACCCGTTTGACCTGGTTTCCAACCAGAATCAACTGGTCGCAATTGGTTTGAAAGGAATAGAACTGGTTTGAACCGGATTAAACCGGTTTGAACCGCTTAAAACCGGTTAAAACCTGTCAAATAAAGCTTTAAGACATACAATCGGCATCGAATACACCGGTTTGAACGGATTTTCAACCAGTATTAACTGGTTTTAACCTAATGGAACCGGTTTGAAGTCGATTGAACCGGTCTGAACCGCTTAAAACCGGTTAAAACCTATCAAAAACAGTTTTAAGACATAAAATTGGCATGGAATAGATCGGTTTGAAGTGGCTTTCAACCAGAATCAACTGATCGGAACTGTTTTGAACATGATGGAACTGGTTTAAAGCGAATTGTACTGGTTTGATCTGCTTGAAACCGGTTAAAGCCTGCCCAATAAATCTTTAAGGCATAAGCTGGGCATGTGAGAAACCGGTTTGAACTGGTTTTCAACCAGAATCAACTGGTCGTAACTGATTTGATACGGATGGAACCGGTTGGAGCCGGATTGAACCGGTTTGAACCGCTTGAAACCGGTTAAAACCTATCCAATAAAGTTTTAAAACATAAAATCTGCATGGAATAAACCTCATTGAAATGGTATTCAACAAGAATCAACTGGTCGGAACTAGTTTCAACAGAATGGAACCGGTTTGAACCGGATCCAACCGGAGTGAACCGGATTGAACAGGTTAGAAAAGCTTAAAACCGGTTAAAACCTGTCCAATAAAGATTTAAGTCACAAGATCGGCATGGAATAAACCGGTTTGAATTGGTGTTCAACCAGAATCAACTGGTGGGAACTGGTATGAAAAGGATGGAACCGGTGTGAACCAGATTGAAACGGTTTGAACCGCTTCAAGCCGGTTTAAAGCTGTCTAATAAATCTTTAAGACATAAAATCGGCATGGAATCAACCGGTTTGAACTGTTTTACAACCGGAATCAACTGGTCGGAACTGCTTAGAACTGGATGGAACCGGTTCAGAACCGGAAGAAACAGGTTTGAACCGCTTAAAACCGATCAAAAATTGTCCAATAAAGCTTTGAAACATAAAATCGGCATGGAAGAGACCGGTTTTAACTGGTTTCCAACCAGAATCATCTGATTGGAACTGGTTAGAACCTGATGGAACCGGTTTGTACCGGAGTGAACCGGGTTCATCCGATTTTGAACCGGGTGAAACCTGTCCAATAAAGCTTTAAGACATAAAATCGGCTTGGAATAAGCCCGTTTGAAGTGGTTTTCAACTCCAATCATCTGGACATAACCGCTTTGAACCGGATGGATCCAGTTTGAACGTGATTGAACCGGGTTTAACCGCTTTAAAAGGCTAAAACCTGTGAAATATACCTTTAAGACATAATATCGGCATGGGAAAAAAGGTGCGAACTGGTATTCAACCATAATCAACTGGTTGGAACTGGCATGATCCGGATGAAACCGGGTTGAATCGAATGAACATGTCTGAACCACTTAAAACCGGTTAACACCTGTCTTAAAACGCTTTAAGACATAAGATCAGCATGGAATAAACCGGTTTGAGCTGGTATTCAACCAGAATCAACTGGTTGAAACTGGTTTGAACCGGATGGAACCGGTTTGAACCGCTTAAAAGCGGATGAAATCCATCGAATAAAGATTTAAGACATAAAATCGACATGTAATAAACAGGTTTGAACTGGTTTTCAACCAGAATCAAATGGTCGGAACTGGTTTGTACCGGATGGAACCGGTTTGATCAGGATTGAAACGGTTTGAATCGCATAAAACCGGTTTAAATCTATCCAATAAAGCTCTGAGACATAATATCGGCATCTAATTATCCCGTTTGTACTGGTTTTCAACCAGAATCAACTGGTTGGAACTGGATTAAACCAGATGGAGCCGGTTTGAACCGGATTCAACCGGATTGAACCACTTAAATCCCATGATAACCTATCCAATAAACATTCATGACATAAAATTGGCATGGAATAAAACGGTTTGAACTGGTTTTCAACCAGAATCAATTAGACGAAACTGGTTCGAATCGGATGGAATCGGTTTCAACCGGATTGAAACGGTTTCAACTGCTTCAAACCGGTTGAAACCTGTCCCATAAAGTTTTAAGACATAAAGTCGGCATCAAATAAACCGGGTTGAACTGTTTATCAACCAAAATCAACTGTTCGGAACTAGTTTTAAGCGAGTTGAAACCGGTTTGAACTGGTGTGAACCGCACGGAACCGATTTCAACCTAATTGAACAGGGTTCAACCGCTTTAAACCGGTTAAAACTTGTCTACTATATATTTAAGACATAAAATCGGTATGAAATAAACCGGTTTGAACTGGTCTACAACCAGAATCGGCTGGTTGGAAATGGTTTGAACCGAATGGTACCGGTTTGAACCGGATTCAACCGGTTGAAACCGCCTGAAACCGGTTAAAACCTGTCCAACAAAGCTTTAAGACATAATATCTGCATATAATAAAGCGGTTTGAAATGGTTTTCAACTAGAATCATCTGGTTGGAACTGGTTTGAACCGGATGGAACCGGTTTGAGCTGGATTCAACCGGAGTGAAATACTTGAAACCGGTGAAAACCTATCGAGGAAAACTTTATGACATAAAATAGGCATGGAATAAACCGGTTTGAACTGGTTTACAACCAGAATCAACTGGACGAAACTGGTTTGAACCGGAAGGAACCCTTTTCAATTGGATTGAAAGGGTATCAACTGCTTCAAATCGGATAAAACCTGTCCCGTAAAGTTTTAAAACAAAAATTTCGCATCAAATAAACCGGTTTGAACTGGTTTTCGACCAGAATCAACAGGATAGAACTGGTTTGTACCGGATGGAACCGGTTTGAACCAGATTGAAACGGATTTAATCACTTTAAACCGGTTAAAACCTGTCCAAGAAAGAAGTAAGACATACAATTGGCATCAAATAAACCGGTTTCAACTGGTTTTCTATCAGCATGAACTGGTCTGAACTGGTTTGAACCGGAAAGGAACCGGTTTGAACCATATTGAACCGGTTTGATCCGCTTAAAACGGATTAAAACCTGTTTTAACTGGATTTCAACCTGAATCAACTGGTCGGAACTGCATTGAACCTGATGGAAACGGTTTGAACTGGATTCAACCGGTTTGAACCGCTTAGAAAAGATTAAAGCCTGTCTAATAAAGAATTAAGACATAAAATCGGCATCGATGAAACCGGTTTCAACTGGTTATCAACCAGAATGTACTGGTCGGAACTGGTATGAACGGGATGGAAACGGTTCCAACCGCATTGAACCTATTTCAGCAGCTTTAAACCGGTTAAAACCTGTCCAATAAACCTTTCAGACATAAAGTCGGCATGGAATAATCCGGTTTGAACTGGTTTTCAACCGGAATGAACTAGTCGAAACTGGTTTGAACCAAATGGAATCTGTTCGAAACGGTTTGAAAGGGTTTGAACCGCTTAAAACCACTAAAAACCTGTCTAATAAAGATTTGAGACATAAAATCGGCATGGAAGAATCCGGATTGAACTGGCTTTCAACCATAATGAAGTGGTCGGTACTGGCTTCAACCGGATGGGACCGGTTCAAAATCGGAATCAACCAGTTAGAACCGCTTGAAACCGGTTAAAACCTGTCCAATAAATCTTTAAGACATAATATCGGCTTTGTATAAACCGGTTTGAACTGGTTTCAGCCAGAATCGACGGATCGGAACTGGTTTGAACTGAATGGAACATGTTCGAACTTGATTGAACCGGTTTCAACCGGTTAAAACCGGTTAAAACTTCCAATAAAGATTTAAAACATGAAAACGGCATGTGATGAAGTTGTTTGAACTGGTTTTCAACCAGAATCAACTGGTCGGAACCGGCTTGAACAGGATGGAACCAGATTTAACCGGATGGAACCTGTCTAAACCATACTGATCCGGTTTGAACCGCTTAAAACCGGTTAAAACCTGTGCAATAAAGTTTTGAGACATAGCATCGGCTTGGAATTAACCGGTTTGAAGTGGTTTTGAACCAGAATGAACTGGTGGCAACCTGTTTGAACAGGATTGAACCGGTTGAACCGTTTTAAGCCGGTTGGGTCCTGTGTAATAAATCTTAAAGACATGATATCGGCATAGAATAAACCAGTTTGAACTGGTTTTCAATTGGAATCATCTGACCGGCATTGGCTTGAACCGGATGGAACCGGTTTGATCTGGATTGAGCTGGTGTAGACCGCTGGAAACCGGTAAAAACCTGTCCAATAAAGATTTAAGGCCTAACATCGGGAAGAAAGAAACCGGTTTGAACTGGTTTTAAACGAGAATGAACTAGAGGGAATTGGTTAGAACCGGATGGAGCAGGTTTTGAACCGGATTCAACAGATTTGAACCGGTTACAACCGGTTGAAGTCTGTCGAATAAAGCTTTAAGAAGAGATAACATAGGTATGGAATAAATAGGTTTCAACTGGTTTTCAACCAGAAGCAACTGTCGGAACTAGTTTGAACCGGATGGACCCGGTTTGGTCGGGATTGAGCCGGGATCAACCGCTATAATCCGGTTAAAACCTGTTCAATAAAGCTTTAAGACATAAAATCGTCTTACAATAAGATCGTTTGAACTTGTTTTCAACTAGAATCAACTGGTCGAAACCGGTTTGAACCGGATGGAATCGGTTTGATCTGGATTGAGCCGGGATCAACCGCTTTTATCCCTTTAAAACCTGTTCGATAAAGCTTTAAGTCATAAATCGGTATCGAATAAACCGGTTTTGAACTGGTTTTCAACCAGAATGAACTGGTGGGAACTGGTTTGAACCGGATTGAACCGGTTTCAACCGCTTTGAACCGGTTTAAACCTGTCCAAGAAAGACTTTAGACATAAAATCAGCATGGATTAAACCGGCTTCAACTGGTTTTCAACCAGAATGAACTGGTCAGAACTGATTTGATCCGGATGGAACCGGTTTGAACCGGATTCATGCGGTATGAACCGCTTAAAACCGGTGAAAACCTGTCCAATAAAGCTTTCAAACAAAATATCGGCATGGAATAAAAAGGTTTGAAGTAGTTCTCAACCAGAATCAACTGGTAGGAATTGGTTAAAGCAGAATGGAACAGGTTTGAACCGGATTGAACCGGACTGAACGAATTAAAGCCGGTTAAAACCTGTGAAACAAAACTTAAAGACATAAGATCGGAATGGAATAAACCTATTTGAAGTGGTTTTCAACAAGAATCAACTGCTGAGAAATGGTTTGAATCTAAATGAACCGGTTTGAACCGGATTCACCTGATTCCAACTGCTTTAAACCGGTTGAAACCTGTCCAATAAACCTTTAAGACATAAAATCGGCATGGAATAAACCGGTTTGAACTGGTTTTGAACCAGAATCATCTGGTCAGTATTGGTTTCAACCGTAAGGAACCGGCTTGAACCGGATTCAACCAGTTTGAATCACTTTGAATCGGTTAAGTCATATCTTAAAAAGGATTTAGACATAAAATCGTCATGGAATAAACCTTTTTGAACTTCTTTTCATCCATAATAAGTTGGTCGTAGTTGTTTGGACCGGATGGTACCGGTTTGAGTCGGATTCAAGCGTTGGGAACGGCTTGAAACAGGTTAAACCTTTACAATAAAGATTTAAGACTTAATATAGGCATGGTATAAACTGGTTGCAAAAGGTTTTCAACCATAATCAACAGGTCGGAACTGGTTTGAACTGCATGGAACCGGTTCACACCTGATTTAACCGTTTTGAACCGCTTAAACCGCATATAAACTGTCCAATAAAGATTTAAGACATAAAATCGGTTTGGAATAAGCCTGTTTGAAATGGATTTCAACCAGAATCAATTGGTCGGAACTGGTGTGAACCGGACGGAACCGGTTTGATCCGGATTAAACAGGTTTGGACCGCGTAAAACCGGTTAAAACCTGTCCAATAAACTTTTAAGACATAAAAACGGCATCGAATAAACCGGTTTGAACTGGTTTTCAACTAGAATCAACTGGTCGGAACTGGTTTGAAACTTATGGAACCGGTTTGAACCGGACTGAACCAATTAAAACCGGTTAAAACCTGTCAAACAAAGCGTTAAGACATAAGATGTTCATGGAATAAACCGGTTTGAATTGGTTTTCAACCAGAATCAACTGGTGGGAACTGGTTTGAACCAGATTGAACCAGTATGAACCGGATTCACCTGATTTCAACTGCTTTAAACCGGTTAAAACCTGTCCAATAAAAATTTAAGACGTAATGTAGGGATGAAATAAACGGTTTCCAATTGGTTTTCGACCAGAATCAACTGGTCGGAACCGATATCAACAGGATGGAACCGGTTTGAACCGGATGGAACCGGTTTGAACCGTATTGAACTGGTTTGAACCGCTTAAGCTCGATTAAAACCTGTCCAATAAATCTTTAAGACATAATATCGGCGTGGAATAAACCGGACTGAACTGGTTTTCAACCAGAATCATCTGGTCGGAACTGGTTTGAACCGGATGGAAACGGTTTTAACCGGATTGAATCGGACTGACCCGGTTTGAACCACTTAAAACCAGTTAAAATTTGTCAAAGAAAGCTTTAAGACATATAATCGGCTTGGAATAACCCGGACTGAACTGGTTCTAAACCAGAATCAACTGATCGGAACTGTTTAGAACCGGATGGAACCGGTAATGAACCGGATTATACAGCTTTGAAGCGCTGAAAACCAGTTAAAACTTGTCCAATAAAGGTTTAAGTCATAAAATCGGCATGGAATGAACCGGATTGAACTGGTTTTCAACCATAATCAACTGGTAGGAACTTTTTTGAACCGGATGGAACCTTTTTCAACAGACTGAACCGCGTTGAACCGCTGAAAAGCGCTTAAAACCTGTCCAATAAAGATGTAAAAATTTAAATCGGCTTGGAATAAGTCCGTTTGAAGTGGTTTTCAAGCATAATCAACTGGTCGGGACCGGCTTGAACCGGATGGAACCTACTTGAACCGTCATCAACGGCTTTAAACCGGTAAAACCTGTCTAATAAAGCCTTTAGACATAAAATCGGCATCGAATAAACAGGTTTGAACTGGTTTTGAACCAGAATTAATTGGTCGAAACTGGTTTAAACCGGATGGAACCGATTTCAACCGTATTAAAACTGTTTGAACCGCTTTAAACTGGTTAAACCTGTTCAATAAAGTTTTAAGACATAATATCGAAGTGGAATAAACCGGTTTATGCTGGTTTTCAACCATTATCAACTTTATGGAACTGGTTTGAATCGGAAGGAACCGGGTTGAAACGGATGAACGGGAAGGAACCACTTGAAACCGGTTGAAACCTGTCAAACAAAGCTTTAAGACATAAGATCGGCATGGAATAAACCGGTGTGAGCTGGTGTTCAACCAGAATCAACTGCTGGGAACAGACTGAACCGGTTTGAACCGGATTCAACTGCATTAAACCGATTTAAACCTGTCCAATAAAGATTAGAGACATAAAAACGGCATGGAATCAACCGGTTTGAACTGGATTCAACCAGAATTAACTGGTTGGAACTGGTTTGAACGGGATGGAACCGGTTTCAACCGCTTAGAACCTGTCCAATAAAGATTTAAGACATAACATCGGGCTTGGAATAAACCGGTTTGAAATGATTTTCAACCAGAATCAACTGATCGGAACTGGTGTGAACCGGATGGAACCGGTTTTAACCGGATTCAACCGGTTTCATCTGCGTCAAACCGGTTAAAACCTGTCCAATAAAATTTTATTACATCAAATCGGCATGTAATAAACCGGTGTGAAGTGGTTTGCAACCATAATCAATTGGTCGGAACCGGTTTGAACCGGATTGAACCGGTTTGAGCTGCTTCAAAGCGGTTAAAAGCTGTCGAATAAAGATTTAAGACATAAAATCGGCTTGGAAAAAACCAGTTTGAAAGTCTCTTCAACCAGAATCAACTGATCGGAACTGATATGAACGGGATGGAACGGTATGAACCGGATTGAACGAGGTCAGGCGCTTGAAACCGGTTAAAACCTGTCCAATAAATCTTTAAGACATAATATCGGCATGGCATAAATCGGTATGAACTGGTTCTCCACAAGCAACTGATCGGAACTGGTTCGAACCAGATGGAACCGGTTCGTTCCGGATTGAACCGGTTTGAACCGCTGAAAACCGGTTAATACCAGTCAAATAAAGAGTTAAGAAATAAAAGTGGCTTGGAATAAATCGGTTTGAAATGTTTATCAACCACAATAAACTGGTGGGAACTGAAGTCAACCAGAAGGAACCGGTTTGAACTGGATTGAACCGGGTTCAACCGCTTTAAACCGGTGAAAACCTGTCCAATAAATCTTTAAGACATAAAATCGGCATGGAATAAACCGGTTTAAACTAGTTTTCAACCACAATCAACTGGTCGAAACCGGTTTGAACCGGATGGAACCGGTTTGAATCGGATTGAACCGGTTTCATCCGCTTGAAAACCGGTTAAAACCTGTCCAATAAAGGTTTAAGAGATGAAATCGGCGTGGAATGAACTTCTTTGAATCGGTTTTCGACCAGAATCAAGTGATCGGAACACGTTTGAATAGGATGGAACCGGTTTGAACCGGATTGAACCGGTTTGAACTGCTTAAAAGCGGTTTAATCCAGTCCAATAAAGCTTTAAGACATAAGATCGATACGGAATAAACCGGTTTGCATTGATTTTCAACCAGAATCAACTGTTGTGAACTGGTTTGAACCGGATCGATCCGATTTGAACCGGATTGAAAGGTCTTGAACATATTGAAGCCGGTTAAAACGAGTCTAATATCTTTATGGAATAAACCGGTTTGAACTGGTTTTCACCCAGAGTCAACTCGTCGGAACTGGCTTGAACCGGATGGAACCGGATTGAACCGCTTTAAACCGGTTAAATCCTGTCCAATAAACCTTTAAGGTAGAATATCGCAATGGAATAAAGAGGTTTGAACTAGTTTTCAACCAGAATCAACTGGAGGAAACCGATTTGAACTGGACTGATCCGGATTGTACCGCTTTTTAAAGGTGAAAACCTGTCTAATAAATTTTTAATACATAAAATAGGCATGGAATAAACCGGTTTCAAATGGTTTTCAACCAGAATCAAGTGATCTGAACTGGTTTGATCCAGATGGAACCCTTTTGATCCGGATTGAACGGGTTTCGACAGCTTGAGACCTGCGAAAACCAGGTAAATAAAGATTTAAGACATGAAATGGGCATGGATGAAACCGGTTTCAACTGGTTTTAAACCAGAATCAACTGGTCGCAACGGTTTAATACCAGATGGAACCGGCTTTTAACCGGATAAAGCAGGTTTGAACTGTTTGAATCGGGTTAAAACCTGTCCAATATCCTTTGAAGACATAAAATGATCATGGAATAAACCGTTTGAAATGCTTTTCAACCAGAATCAACTGGTCGGATCTGGTTTGAATCGGATGGAAACGGTTTGAACGGGATTGTACAGGGTTCAACCGCTTCAAACCGGTTAAAACCTGACCAAGAAATCTTTTAGACATAAGATCAGCATCGAATAAACCGGTTTGAACTGGTTTCAAACCAGAATCTACTGATCGGAATTGGTTTCAACCGGATGGAACCGATTTCAACCTTGTTAAACCGGTTTGAATCGCTTTGAACCGGTTAAAACCCGTCCAATAAAGCTTTAAGACATAATAAAGGCATGGAATAAACCGGTTTGTACTGGTTTTCAACCAGAATAAACTGGCTGGAACTGGTTTGAATCGGATGGAACCGGTTTGAACTGAATGAACCGGATTGAACCACTTAAAACCGTATAAACCTGTCAAACAAGATTTTGAGACATAAGATCGGCATGGAATAAACCTACTTGAACTGGTTTTCAACCAGAACAAAACTGGTCGGAACTGATTTGAACCGGAAGGAACCGGTCTGAAGCGGTTTGAACCGTTGCAAACCGATTAAACCCTGTCCAATGAAGATTATGATATAAAATCGGCATGTAATAAACCGGTTTGAACTGGCTTTCAACCAGAATCAACTGGTCGGAACTCGGCTGAGTCGGATGGAACCGGTTTGAACCGGTTTGAATACTGCAAACCGGTTAAAATCTGTCTAATAAAGATTTAAGACGTAAGATCGGCATGGAATTGACCGGTTTAAAATGGTTTTCAACCAGAACCACCTCGTCGGGACGGGTTTGAACCGGAGTGAACCAGTTTGAACCGGATTACTCTGTTTTGAACCGCTTAAAACCGGTCAAAACGTGTCTAATAAGCTTTAAATCAAAATCGGAATGGAATAAACCCGTTTGAACTGGTTTTCAACCAGAATCCTGAGGGCATTTATTGTGAGAACCGCATGGAACCGGTTTCTACCGGGATTAAGCCGGTTTGAACCTCTATGAACCGATTAAAATCTGTCCAATAGACGTTAAAGACATAAAATCGGTATGCAGGAAACACTTGTGAACTGCTTCTCAAGCAGAATCAACTGGTCGGAACTGGTTTGTAGCGGGTTGAACCGGTTTTATGCGGAATGAACCGGTTAAAACCTCTCCAATAAATATTTTAGACATAAAAGAGGTATGGAAGAAACCACATCTAACTGGATTTCAACCATAATCAACTGGTCGGAACCGGTTTGAACTGGATAGAACCAGTTTCAACCGTATTGAACCGAATTCAACCACTTAAAACCGGTTAAAACCTGTCAAACAAGGCTTTAAGACATAAGATCGGCATGAAATAAACCAATTTGAAATGGTCTTCAAAAAGAATTAACTGATTGGAACTGGTTTGAACCGGATGGAACCGGTTTAAACCGGACTGATCCGGTTTCAGCCGCTCTAAACCGGTTAAAACGTATCCAATAAAGCTTTAAGACATGAAATTGGCATGGAATATACCGATTTGAACTGGTTTTCGTCCAGAATCAACTGGTTGGAACCGGTTTGCACAAGATGGAATCGGTTTGAACCGGATGGAACCGGTTTGAACCGCTCAAAACCGGTTTGAACCGGTTAAAAACTGTTAAAACCTGTACACTAAAGCTTTAAGACATAAGATCGGCATAGAATAAACCTACTTTGAGTGGTTTCCAACCAGAATCAATTGGTGGGAACTGGTTTGAACCGGATGGAACCAGTTTGAACCGGATGAAACCGGTTTCAACCGCTTGAAACCGGTAAAAACCAGTCCAATGAACACTTAACCATATAATCGGCATGGAATAAACCGGTTTAAACTGGTTTCCAACCAGAATCAACTAGACGGGACTGGTTTGAACCGGATGGAACCGGTTTTTGCGTGGAGTAAGCTGGTTTGAACTGCTTGAAACCGGTTAAAACCTGTCCAATGCAACTTTAAGACATAAAATAGGCTTGGAATAAACCGGTTTCAACTGGTTTTCAACCAAAATCAACTGGTCGGATTTGGTATGGACGGATGGATTCGGTCAGAACCGAACTCAACCGATGTGAACCGCTCAAAACCGGTTGAAACCTGTCCAATGAAGCCTTTGAGATAAAATCGGCATGGAATAAACCGGTTCAAACTGGTTTCCAACCAGAATCAAATGGTCGGAACTGGTTTGAACCGGAGGAAACTGGTTTTAAACCAGAATCTACTGGTTGGGACTGGTTTGAACCGGATGGAACCGGTTTGAACCAGAGTAAACCGGTTTCAAGTGCTAAAAACCTGTCCAATGAAGTATTAAACATAAAAACGGCATGGAATAAACCCGTTTGAATTGGTTTTCATCCAAAATCAACTGGTCGGAACCTTTTTCGAAAGGATGAAACCGCTTAGAACATGATTGAACCGGTTTGAACCGCTTAAAACTGACCAAAGGCTGTCCAATAAACATCTAAGACATGAAATCTGGATGGATTAAAGCTCGTTGAACTGGTCTTCAACCAGAATGAACTGCTCGGAACTGGTTTGAACCGGATGGAACCCGTTTGAAGCGGATTGAACCAATTTGAACCGGTTAAAACCGGTTGAAACCTATCCAATGAAGATTGAAGATATAAAATAGGCAAGGAGTAAACCCGTTTGAAGTGGTTTTCAACCAGAATCAACTGGCCGTAACTGGTTTGAATCGGATAGAACCCGTTTGAACCAGATTAAACCGGTGTCAACTGCTTTAAACCGGTTAAAACCTGTCCAATAAAGATTTAAGACAGTAAAACGACATCGGATAAACCGGTTTGAACTGGTTTTCAACCATAATCAACCGGTCGGAACTGGTTTGAACGGGATTGAACCGTTTGAATCGGTTTGAACTGGTGTGAACCAGATGGAACCGGTTTCAAACGGATTGATCCGGTTAGAACCGCTTAAAACCGGTTAAAACCTGTGCAATAAAGCTTTAAGACTTAAGATCGTCATGGAAAACCGGTTTGAATTGGTTTTCAACCAGAATCAACTGGTCGGAAGTGTTGTGATCCGGATGGAACCGATTTCATCCTCATTCAACCGGTTGGAACTGCTTAATACCGGTTGAAACCTGTCCAATAGAACGTTTAGACCTAAAATCGTCATGAAATAATCCGGTTTGAACTGGTTCTCATACAGAATCAACTGGACGGATATGTATTGAAACGGATGGAACCGGTGTGAACAGGGTTAAACCGGTCTGAACCGGTTTACACCGGTTAAAACGTGTCCAATGAAGCCTTAACACATGAAATCGGCATGGAATAAACGCTTTAGAACTGGTTTACAACCAGAATCAACTGGCCGGAACTGGTTTGATCAGGATGGAACTTGTTTGAACCGGATTCAACCGATTTCAACCGCTTAAAAGAGGTTAAAACCTGTACAATAATGCTTTAAGACAAAAAATAGGCATGGAATAAACACTTTTGAAATGGTTTTCACCCAGAATCTACTGGTCGGAACAGCTTTGAACCAGATGGAACCTGTTTGAACCGTTCAAAAACCGGTTAAGACCTGTCCAATGAAGATTTTAGACATAAAATAGGCATGGAATAAACCGGTTTGAGCTTGTTTTCAATCATAATCAACTACCCGGAACTGGTGTGGAACCAGATGGTACCGGTTTAAACCTGAATCAACCAGTTTGAACCGCTTAAAACCGGTTAAAACTTGTCTAATAAAGCTTTGAAACATAAATTAGGCATGGAATAAACTGGTTTGAACTTGTTTTCAACCAGAATCAACTGGAGGTAATTGCCTTGGACCGGATGAAGCCGGTTTGAACCGGATTGAACCGGTTTGAACTGGCTAAAACCTGTTCAATAAAGATTTATGAGATAAAATCGGCATGGAATTAACCGGTATCAACTGGTTTACAACCATAATCAACTAGTCGGAACTGGTTTTGCCTTGGACCGGAAGGAACCGGTTTGAACCGGATGAAACCGGTTTCAATCGCTTTAAAACATTTAAAACCTGTCCAATAAAACCTTATGTCATAATATCGGCATGGAATAAACCGGTTTCAACTGGATTTAAACCAGAATCATCTGGTCAGAACTGGCTTGAACCGGATGTGACCAGTTTGAACCGCTTAAAACCGGTTTAAACCTGTCCATTAAAGATTTAAGACATAAAATCGGCTTGGAATATCACCGTTTGAACTGGTTTTCAACCAGAATGAACTGGTGGGAACTGGTTTGAACGGATGGTACGTGGTTTTCCGGATTGAACCCGGTTCAACCGCTTCAAACCGGTTAAAATCTGTGCAAAAAAGCTTTAAGACATAAAATCAGCATCTAATAAACCGGTTTGAACTGTTTTTCAACCAGAATCAACTGGTCGGAACTGGTTTGAACCGGATGGAATCAGTTTGAACCGGATTGAACAGGTTCTAACCGCTTAAATAGTAATTTCTACCGGTTGTCAACTGTATTAATCTGGTTTCAAACAGATGAAACCGGTTTGAACCGTTTGTAATCGGTTCGAACCTAATCTAAAAATGTAAAATCTCGTCCATCAAAGACTTAAGACTTGAAATCGGGATGGAATAAACCGGTTTTATCTGGTTTTGAACCAGTATCAACCGGATGAACTGGCTCCAAGCTGATGGTAACGGATTTAAACAGTATCTTTCCGGTTTAATCCAGTTCAAACCTGTCAAAACTTGTCCAATAACGACTAAAGACATAGAATCGGCATGGAATAAATCAGTTTGAACTGGTTTTCAACCAGGATCACCTGCTCGGAACTGGATTGAACAGTATGGAACAGGTTTGAACAGGATTCATCCGGTTTCATCAGGCTAAAACCGGTTTGAAACCTGGAGAAATAAACATTTAAGAGACAACATCCGCATGAAATAGACCGGTTTTAACTGATTTTCAATCAGAATGAACTTATCCGTACCGGATCTAACCGGATTGAGCCGGTTTCAACCGGTTTGAATCCCTTCAATAATTTGATATCCGGTAGAAATTACTACTTAAGAGACAAAATCCGCATGTACAAAACCGGTTTGTACTGCTTTTCAACCAGACCCAAGTGATTGGAATTAGTCTGAACTGGATGGAACGGGTTCGAAGCAGATTAAACTTGTTTGAACCGCTTAAAACCGGCTAAAACCTGTCCAATAAAGATTTAAAATATAAAGTCGGCATGGTATAAACCAGTTTGAACTGGTTATCAACCAGAATCAACTGGTCGGAACTGGCTTGAACGGATGGAACAGGTGTGAACCGGATTGAACCGGTTTTAACAGCTTACAATCGGTTAAAACTTGTCCAATAAAGATTTAAGAGATAAATCGGCATTGAATAAATCGGTTTGAACTAGTTTTCAACCAGAATCAAGTGGTCAGAATTGGTTTGAACCGGATTGAACCGGTGTGAGTTGCTTAAAACCAGCTAAAACCTGTCCTATTAAAGTTTAATATATAAAATCGACATATAATGAACCGGTTTGATCATATTTTCAACCAGAATCAACTGGTCCTAACTGGCTTGAGCGGATGCAACCGGTTTGAACCTGCTTGAACCGCTTAAAACCGGTTAAAACCTGTCCAATAAAGATTTAAGATATGAAATCGGTATAAAATGAACCGGTTTGAAGTGGTTTTCAACCAGAATCAACTGGTCGGATGTTCTTTGAACCTGACGGAACCGGTTTCAACCGGATTGATCTGGTTTGAACCGGTTCCAACCGGTTAAAAACAGTACAATAAAGATTTTAGACATAAAATCGACATCGAATAAACCGGTTTGCACGGGTTTCCTACCGGAATCTCCTGGTCGGAAATGGTTTGATCCTGACTGAACCGGTTTCAACCGGATTGAACCGGAATGATCCTTTTAAAACTGGTGAAAACCTGTGCAATAAAGATTTGAGCCATAAAGTCGGCATGGAATAATCCGGTTTGAACTAGTTTTGAACCACAATCAACTGGTTCGCACTGGTTTGAAACGGATGAAACCGGTTTCAATTGGATCTATACGGTTTCAAACGGTTTAAGCCTGGTAAACCTTGTCCAACAAGTACTTATGTCATAAAATCAGCAAGGGATAAACCGGACTCAACTGGTTTTGAACCTGGATCAAATGGTTTGAACCGGTTTGAAACGGACGGGACCGGTTTGAACCGAGTCCAACCGGTTTCAAGCGGTTTAATACGGCTTAAATCTGACCAATAAAGACTTAAGACATCAAATGGTCATGGAATATACCGGTTTGAGATGCTTTTAAACTAGGATGAACTGGATTAAACTGGTTTGAAACGGATGAAACCGGTTTAAACAGGTTTAAATCGGTTTGAACCTGTCCAATGAAGTTTTAAGACGAAAATTCGGCATGGAATAAACCGTTTTGAACTGGTTTTGAACCAGTATCGACTGGATTGCACTGCTTTCAAACGGATGGAATCGGTTTCAACCGGATCTAACCGGCTTAAACCGGTTCAAACGGGTAAGAACCTGTCCAATACATCATAAAAACTCAAAATCAGCATGGAATCAACCGAAGTCAACTGGTACTGAACCTGTATCAACAGGTTTGAACTTGTTTGAAAAGGATGGAATAGGTTTGAATCGAATCTAACCGGTTTGAACCGGTTTTAACCGGTCAAAACCTGTTCAATATAGACTTAAGACATAAAATAGGCATGCAATAAACCGGTTTGAAATCGTTTCGAACCAGTATCAACGGGATTGAATTAGTTTGAAATGGATGGATCCTGTTTTAAACCTTTTAGAACCTGTCCAGTACATGATAAAGAAAAAATCAGCATGGAATAAACCGGTTTCAACTGATTTAGAACCAGGTTTGAAATGGTTTGAAACGGATGGAACCGGTTTGAACCGGATCTAACCGGTTTGAACCGGTTTAAACCAGTTTGAACCTGTCCAATGAAGATTAAGTCATAACCTCGGCATGGGTTAGACCGGTTTGAACTGGTTTTGAACCAGAATCAACTGGGTTTAACTGGCTTGATAGGATGGAACCGGTTTGACCCTGATCCAACCGATCTGAACCGGTCTAAACCTGTAAAAACCCGTCCACTAAAGACTTAAGGCATACAATCGGCATGGAAGAAACCGGTTTCAAATCGTTTTGAACCAGGATCAAATGGTTTTAACTTTTTTGATACGGACGGAATCGATTCGAATCGGATCTATCCGGTTTGAAGCGGTTTAAGCCGGTTCAAACTTGTCCAATAAAGACTTATGTGATAATATCGACATGGAATACATCAGTTTCAAATTGTTCTCAACCAAGACCAACCGGATTGAACTAGTTTGAAACGGATGGAACCGGTTTTAACCGAATGTAACCGATTTGATCCGGTTTAGACCGGTTAAAACCTGTCAATAAAGACATAAGATATAAAATCGACATGGAATAGATAGGTTTGAACTGGTTTTGAACCAGGATCAACTCGATTATACTAGTTTGAAATGGATGGAACCGGTTGTAACCGGATCTAACCGGTTTTACCCGATCCAAACACGTCAAAACCTGTCCAGTAAAGACTTAAGACAAAACATCGGCATCGAATAAACCGGTATGATTTGGTTTTGAACCAGGATCACTTGGATTGTGCTGGTTTGAAACGGGTGGAACAGGTTTGAATCGGATCTAACCGGTTTTAACCGGTTCAAACCCGTCAATGTCTGTCCGATAATGCCTTAAGACATAAAATCAGCATGAAATAAAATGGTTTGAACTGGTTCTGAAACAGTATCAACTGGACTGAACTGGTTTGAAACGGATGTTACCGGTTTCAACCGGATCTAACCAGTTTGAACTGGTTCAAACCGGTAAAAATTGTCCAATACATAATAAAGACATTGATTCAGTGTGGAGTAAGCAGGATTGAATCGGTTTTGAAAAAGGATCAAATGGTTTAAACTGGGTTGAAGCGGTTTAAACCGGTTGAAACTTGTCCAATAAAGACTTATGTCATTGAATCGGCATGTAATATACCAGTTTCAACTGGTTTTGAAACTAGATCAACTGGATTGAACTGGTTTGAAACGGATGAAACCGGTTGCAACCGAATCTAACCGATTTCAACCGGTTTCGACCTGTTGAAACCTGTCTAATAAAGACTTAAGACATATAAACGGCGTGGAATAGATAAGTTTCAACTCATTTTCATCCAGGATCACCTGGATTCGACTGGTTTCAAACGATTGGAACCGGTTCCAACCGGATCTAATCATTTTAAACCGATTCAAACCCGTCAAAACCTGTCCAACAATGACTTGAGACAAACAAAACCGGCATGGAATCAAGCGGTTTGAATCGGTTTTGAATCAGGATAAACTGGATTGAACTGAGTTGAAACGTATGAAACCGGTTTGAACCGGTTTAAACCGGTAAGAACCTGTCCAATACATAATAAAGACTCTAAAAATCGGCATGGAATAAACCAGTGTCAAATGGTGTTTAATCTGGAGCAACTGACTTGAACTGGTCTGAAACGGATGGAACAGGTTTGAACCGCATCTAACCTGTTTGAACCAGATCTAACCGGTTTCAACCTTTCAAACGCGTCAAGACCTGTCCAATAAAAATTTAAGACAAAAAATCGGCATCGAATAAGACGGTTTCATCTAGTTCAAACCTGTCAAAACCTGTCACTGATGACTTAAGACACAATATCGGCATAGAATAAACCGGTTTGAACTGGTTTTGAAGCAGTATCACCTGGACTGAACTAGTTTGGAACGGATGGAACCGGTTTCAACCGGATCTAACCGGTTTGAGCTGGTTCAAACGGGTAACAACTTGTCTAATACATAATAAAGGCACTGATTCGGCATAGAGTAAACAGGTTTGAACCGATTTTGAACCAGGATCAAATGGTTTGAACTGGCTTGATACGGATGGAACCGGTTTGAGCAGGATCTATCCGGTTTGAAGCGATTTAAACCAGTTGAAACTTGTCCAATAAAGACTTATGTCATACATTCGGTATAGAATATACCAGTTTCAACTGATTTTGAACCTAGATCAACTGGATTGAACTGGTTCGAAACGGATGGAACCTGGTTTGAACCAAATCTAACTGATTAGAACCGGATTCGACTGGTTTAAACCTGTCCAAGAAAGACTTAAGACATAAAATAGGAATGGGAAAGATAGGTTTCAGCTGGTTGTCAACCAGAATCAACTGAATTGGATTAGTTTGAAACGGATGGGACCGGTTTCAACCGGATCTAATCGGTTTCAACCGGTTCAAACCCGTCAAAACCTGTCCATCATGACTTAAGACAAAAAATCGGCATGGAATAAACCGATTTGAACTAGTTTTAAACCAGGATCAACTGGATTGAACTGATTTGAAACGGATGGAACCGGTTTCTACAGAATCTAACCGATTTGAACCGATTTGAAGACTTAAGACATAAAATCGGCATGGAGTGGATAGGTTCAACTGGTTTTCAACCAGTATCAACTGAATTGGACTGGTTTAAAATGGATGGAATAGTTTGAACCGGATCTAATCGGTTTGAAGCTGCTCAAACCCGTCGAAACTTGTCCAACGAAAACTTAATACAACAAATCAGCGTGGAATAAATCGGTTTAAAATACTTTTGAAACAGGATCAACCGGATTGAACTGGTTTGGAACGGATAAAACCGGTTTGAACCTGATCTCAACGGTTTCAACCGGACCTAACCAGTTAAAACCAGCCCAACAAAGGCTTAAGACATGAAATCGGCATGGAATTAACCGGTTTGAACTGGTTTTGAACCGGTATCAACTTTACTGGCCTTGCTCGAAACTGATGGAACCGGTTTGAACCGGATCTAACCGGTCTGAACCGGTTCAAACCCGTCAAAACCTGTCCATAAATTACTTAACACAAAAAATCGGCATGGAATAAACCGGTTTGACCTGGTTTTCAACCAGAATCAACTGGATTGTACTGGTTTGAAACGGATGGAATAGGTTTGAACCGGATCTAACCGGTTTGAACGGTTTCAAACCCGTCAAAACCTGTCCGATAATGACTTAAGGCATAAAATCGGCATGGAATAAACCGATTTGAATTGGCTTTGAAGCAGTATGAACTGAACTGAACCAGTTTGAAACGGATGGAACCGGTTTCAACCGGATCTAACCGGTTTCAACCGGTTCAAACCGGTATGAACGGTCCAATATATAATAAAGATATTAACTCGGCATGGAATAAACTGGTTTTGAACCAGGATCAACTGGTTTGAACAGTTTGAAACGGATGGAACCGGTTTGAACCGCATCTAACCGGTTTGAACTAGTTGAAACCGGCTAGAACCTGTCTAATACATAATAAAGACATTGACTCGGCATGGAGTAAATAGGTTTGAACCGGTTTTGAACCAGGATCAAATGGTTTGAACTAGTTTGATACGGATGAAACGTTTTGAGCCGGATCTATCCGATCTGAAGCGGTTTAAATTAGTTGAAACTTGTCAATAAAGTCTTGTCATAAAATCGGCATGGAATATACCAGTTTCAACTGGTTTTGAACCTAGATCAACTGGATTGAACCGGCTTGAAACAAATGGAATAGGCTGGAACTGAATCTACCCGATTTGAACCGGTTTAGATCGGTTAAAACCTGCCCAATAAAGACTTAAGACATAATATTGGCATGGAATAGATAGGTTTGAACTGGTTTTGAACCAGTATCACCTGGATTGGACTGGTTCGAAACGGTTGGCAAGCGAAGCTTCCACGCGCGGGCGGACTAACGTTGATCTGTTTTGGTTGGGAATATGGTAACCAAGTCGAGTACCATTACGTATCTTAAAAAACTTTCCCGGATGGCTTACCGACACAGCAAGCACAAGACGAAAATATTTCCGTCTCGACGTTGCCTATATGAATTCAGCACGCAACAGCCTGCTTGACAACCATGACTTTTACTGCGTCAGAATCATTGAAAAGCTACAGCTTGTGATCATTCAACAACCAAGCAAAAATGAATGTCCAGCGTGTGATTTACGTGATCTTTGAATGCTTGAACGTGGACGATTGTTGAGGTAAACATATGCAACACAAGATCCTGAACAAGTCACATGAGTTTTGTTTTACACTGTTGTTAGATGCGACGGATCGACTAAGCCGACATTGCTGTTTTTCACCCAGGCGACAGAGAAATCCAGCTTAGTTGCTAGCTCTATCATACCTCAGTCTGTTTGTCTCAGAACGGTCGCCTCAGTCGTGGTATCGACATTTAAAGGGAAGAAACCATTGTTGTCTTGTGTTGTGCCCAATGGAGTTGTTTTAAAATCAAACAACAGAGATAGAACAAAAAGGAACTGTACCTCGTCAAAGATACGGTTCATGTGTTCCTTAAATTGCTCCAGGTTACCACGAAATAGATCAGGTATCCGCTTTTCTTGCTCGCAGACATGATAATGACCCGCAATGATATTAGCGAGTTATCCACGGCGACACATTGCTTGATCTTGATGGTCCTTTTGGCACCGATGGAATTGGAAGTTCTGGGTCCGAAGAGCGTGATCACTCTCATATCACTGGCAAGTTCAGAGGAGCCACACACAGGGCATGCACCCTATAGATGCTAATTTACCTCGATAAACCAAGAATTCAAGTAGTCCTGCGACGAACCTCTGTCAGGCTATTCCCTCTAGTGTTTGTTTCTTTCAAAATGTTCTATCACCCGCTGAACTACGCAGTTAAAATCACCATTCCTGAAAGGGACCAGATTATTGGGGTCGGACTCTAACATTTAGCAGAGCCCGTATGCCACTGCTACCGCTGGGCGAGTATTATTGTAGTAGGCTTGTTGACGCCAGTGAGAAATACTGACCGCGTGTATCACGAAACGTGGAAACGCGAAGCGCAAGATTCTGATCATTTGCCCGCCCCTACCCAGTTGAGCCCTCTCCAGGTTGAACGTCTCTGTTACGGCCCACCCATTCGCGTTTCGGTCTTGGATAAGGAACTTTACGCAAATGAAATATTCTCTACTTTTACGCAGGCCTTCGAGGATGGCGGCCGCGCGCGTTACTCATCTTGTTGTCCAGTATTAGGCGTCCGCCTCAAACTATGTACCCATGCATGAAGCAGAGGTCCGCGAGTCCAGTGTGTCGTCCTCCTCTGTGAGAAATGTGCTATAAAAGTGCGTTGCCCTGTTGACCTTAAATTCATCCTTGTCATCGCGAGAGATGGATACCATTCTACGGCCACAGTTTGGTGAATAGGCCAGACGGGTGGACCGGCCCTGGAGCGTCTTTTGGGTTGTGCTTGGACCGACCATGGGGGGGGGGAGGCTTGGGTCTGGGTGGATGGGGCGGCAAAATGGCTAAAGAAGCCTTGATCGCATGTCCTGCTTTTATCAAAGAGGCAGTCAGTTTCAAATTCGCTAATGAGAACAAATATATTGCGTGAAAGGATTACGTGGCGATATACGATGCCACAGTGTACATGAACATTAAAGTATAGATTCATTAAAAATATAAAGATTCTAAAGCTACTGTAAGTTCACAAAATATTTCTTAGCCTGAAAACGCTTTATTTGACCTATTAGTTATTCATGTAGTTTAGGCACTGTACTGTTTTGCTGAGCGAAAACTTTGCTTTGTTTGTTGCTTGATGTTTTCTTTTGAGGGTGGGGTGGAAGGGCGAAAATCTATCTGCCTTATGAATCTAAGGAGGTCACTTCAGTTGCCATGCAGCCATTTTGAAACGTATTAAATTCGCGTTACATTGTGGATACTAATGTTTGCCTAAATAGCTTCCTGGACATTTTCTGCACAAACAACTTTTGTTTTAAATTATTATTTTATAGAAAATTGCGAATGACAAATTTTGTTCAGGACGAGTTATACGAACGTTTCAAAATGGAGCCCATTTTAAGTAGATATAAATTTATTCACTGATCATGTATTTTGTCCATTTTTTAACTTTCTCAGACGTCCGTAACAACATCAACTAAGTTCATGCTCAGTCGCTTCATTAAATTCTGGAAAACATATTTTGCTTGAATTTCAAAATTGAATCAAAATGCCTATCATGTTCTTTTATTCAAGACTGTACTAAAAACAAAATAAACAATAAAGAAACTAATAAAATTTAACATTACATCGCTATTTAGAGCACCTTTCATGACTCATATTTTGTTCCAACCCAAAGTTCTGACACATAATATTAATTTGTTATAATCGTCTGACTTAGCAGAAGATAATACTAGGGGTATGTGAAAAAGCAGTCACTGGCAAGTTTCGGTTTTGAAACAACGATCTTTTCTTAGGTACAGTTATATAATGTATACTGTTCCCATATTAATGACAAATTGTATTGATGTATTTATTTATTTGGATAAGAATGAATAAATTCCTCCCATGCATCCATAAGCGCAGGCCAACAACTATTATGAACGACTGGTTGTGTAAACTACGCATCTATAATGATATGCTAATTCTCAAGATGCATTGAATATATACAGTGTATTGATAAAACATGACCTAGATGGTCACACAGTAAACATATTGAAAGACATTGATATCTGGTCTACATTTTATATTACAAAACTTGAATAAAATTTAAACGGTGTTCTTATAGTTCCTAGTTTACTCTTTATGACCTTAAGTTATGGTCCCCAAGAAAGTATGTCTGGCTGTTGTGTTGAGAAGTTTAAGCAGGGTGTCTCGAACGTTATCAATCGTCAAGTTTACTTTTCTCTTCATGTTACCAGTTTCAGATGACATATTAGACTCACCGGGGCCGGATCAGGGTGGGGTCGGATACCCATCACGTTTTTTGAGTATTATGCCCACTTAGAGTAAACAGACACATACACTTTTGCTTTGGTGACCTTTCGAGGAAAGTCAGGGCCTTCTGCAATTTTGGAAACTCCACCCCACCCCACCCCCATCCCGCTAACATTTGACCTGATCCGGTCCTGACACTCACGTCTCTAAATATTTTAAGCAATATTTGAATCCATAATCTGGTTTCTAACAAAGTTAAAAAGTTATTCAATGTATGCTTAAATGTTAATGCCTGCCTGCTCCTGGTTATCCATGTGACTATCATAACCCTTCTGTATCAAAATTGTTCCCGCTTTCCTGTGTAAATTGTAGCGGACTGTTCAGCAAACCATTCTTTCGGTTCAGTTTATTATATTTGACGTTTTCCTTTTTTATTGACACTTTTGTATGTAACTTGACTTTCTGGAGCACAGTGATGAGGTCGTAAATACAAATATGTGTCACTCATTTATAACGAAATAAAACGTCAAGAAAATACTTTCATTAACTTAATAAATTCTCGTTACGTTTTATCAACAACACAACATAAATCGATATACATGTGATTTTAGTTTTAGCAATTTGGAACGTTTTGTCTTCTTCCCTTCCAAGGTATGAATGGTTTCAGATCTGTGTCAAATTGATATTGACTCTGTTACAGCTGCCTCATACATTGTTTCACCGTATGCTGTTTAGACATCAATGTTTGGCCCTGCTCATGTTACCTCATAGACTGTGTCACCGTGTGCTCTTTGGACATCAATATTTGGCCCTGCTCATGCTACTTCATAGACTGTGTCACCGTGTGCTCTTTGGAATCCAATATTTGACCCTGCTACAGTTACCTCATACACCGTATCACCGTGTATTGTTTGGACATCACTATATTTTCACTCTGCTACAGCTACGTTGTATACCACGTGAGCGTGTCTTGTTTTGACATCTCTATTTTTGGCTCTATAACAATTATATGTCACCCTGTGCTGTTTGATTATCCAAATATTTGGCTCTGCTCCAGCTAAATCATACACAACGTGATTGAGTCCTGATTTGACATCCATATATTTAGTTCTGTAAGCTATTCATACACTGTGTCGCCTTGTACTGTTTGGACATCCCTATATTTGACTCCGTAACTCCATACACTGTGTGACCGTGTGCTATTTTAAATTGGACTTTATTCTCTGTAGATTATGTTTCCGTTTTTTGATGAATAAATTTAAAATTTGTTTCTGTATTGTTAGCGAGCTGTTCATGTTGTACAGTAAATTGAGCCTATAATAAAATTGTTTTTGTACACATCAAGTACGTAATGAATTCCTTCCTAATACTGTATTATTTTAACCATCTTGCTATAGGGGTTGATGCTATTTTTTTAAAATATTATCATCATTGAACGTAATCTGCAACTTATCTAAATCATTGGATTACATACCATATTATGTTTGAGATCATCAAGTTAACATTTTACTCCCTTGAATGTTATTCGTCAATGCAAATATTGTTGATCACACTTTAACCCCCGCCCAAACGTTTCAACAAATATAGATTATCTCTAAATACTGCCACAGCTGTTTTCATGCAAAACTCGTGAAATATTGATATCATCTCTCTAAAATCTGCACAATTCAATGCAATGTGTTTTTATTACTCTTTTATTATGCGTACAACAAAATAGCCAAATTATATTTTTATGTTCGCTTCGCTAATTGTTTCCAAAGTCTGACTAGTCTAGTGATTTTAAATTTGTGAAATAGAAAAGTATGACTGGTTCAATAATTATTAGAGTCTGCAATATTTATCCAGAACTGGAATTTGAATTCCTTGACATATCTCAATATATACGAATATATAAGAATTTTCTATTTTCATTTGTGTCTGTGTCCTAAATATCCTACATCAATGTTCCTATCTTTTAATCATTAACTTTCTCATTTTGGGCACGGACGTCCTTACTATAAGTGTCGCAATATTTTTATTAATGTTGTTACTGATGTTCATATTGGTAGTAGTAGTAGTAACACAATTACAATTATCATTAAGATGAGTATTACCACTTAAACGTGCACCACCATCAATATCAATGCCATCATCATCATCATCATCATCATAATCATCAACACTAATATCTTGTATTTTTCCCTTAACTGTTGACACATTTGTTAAGGTTGCGGATGTAATTATTAACATTCTCAACTAGAATGCATGATTAGCCATGTGTACATGCAGTGGGTGATAGTTCGGACTGACGATAAATGTGTCAATCAACATGTCATTGCCCGTGCTAATTGCAATTCAATGGACCACCATATTTAAACTGAATGGAACTCACGATGTACCTTTGTCTTTACGTGCATCGTGCGTTCCTTTCAAACCTATATAAACCATCTTCTAATGCAATGTTTGCTTTTAGGCTGATAAAGCGAAAATATTGAATAAGGTGACAGACAGAGAAAAGAAGATCGCTAAGGTACGATTTTGTAGGTACAAAGTAAAGTAGACTGTACAGTCCAATATTTCTTTACTTCGTTAGCACTGGTCCGAAAGGTATGTATTGATAGATATCTAGATGATATCTACGTTTTTTGAGTGGATTTAAAGAAATATTTCATGAGTGTAGTGGCAATATTGTATAGTCACGTGTGACGAAGCCACTCGTGATAACACAAAATGTTTCTTCCTCAGGAGTGAAATATTTCCATGTATCTACTAAACAATTGTGGATATTTTAATTGTATATATTTTAATGAAAAATACTTGGATTTGCATTAATTCTTTTCATTGTTTCAACGAGATTAACGGCTGCATTACTACATCGATAAAAAGTTCGACATTTTGCAATAATTTTAGGACAGCAACATTTTGCAAATGTAGATTGTATGTATAATTCTTCAGATTGTGTATTTTGTCAAACTGAGAATTTTCGTGCGAAAAGATTTGTATTTTCGTTAACTCATTTCTTGGGCGGAATGATACAGTAAACATTGTTTGGGTGGGAGTATTATGGCAACGTTACAGAATGCTCTAACAGACTTCAGAGAAACATTTTCTATTTTATCACACAGTTGGTAAGCTTTACATACAGTGTGTGCAGTTTAATATTTTATGTCAACATGTAACTTTATGTGAATCTACTTTGTCCAAATAAGTCCTGAAATTCTTGCGCAGTATTATCATTACTGAGTAGCTGCGACCGTGGGAATTTTCCTTGCCTGCCTTCCGGAACTTATTTTTTTTTCTTTTAGTATTAGCAGTAACAATTTGGCAGCAATCTCAATTGAATGCTCACGGGTATTGGGGAAAAGGTTACGTCTGTCAGAATATGGCCAATTGACCCCACAGGAACCCGAGCATTGGAAAATTCATAGAGAGCTGTATGTGTCCAAACCTGTTAGCAACATCACACACCTCTGACACGCGTGGCTTAAATGTCAACCTATGCGAGTAAGTAAACATGCCCCTCTTTTGAAAAGAATGTTTACAAACTGATAAAAAGTTACCCAACCATAGCATTTTTTAAAAAAAATTAAATAATGCTAATGTCAGGTCACAAAATATTAAAACTTGAATCACTATCATCAACAGGAACACCTTTATTATAGTCTAGATGTAGTAAAAAGTTTCATATGGTGATCACACGAATATCCAACAACTGGAATGCTACTATTTTCTGCTGTATCCCGCATTTGTGATGAATGTCCATTGTGGAATGGGTTCACTTTTCGGTGGAAAAATTGCAAAGTCTCATCGAAATCCAAGTATAAGGTGCTTCAACCACTCAAATCAGCGAAGTATGTGACACTTCACAGGAACTTCCAATTGTAAATCCAGCATTGAAAAACGTCCGTGTCAAATATTCTATTGATTTGGAAGGACAGTTTCTGTCTGAACTGTAATTTGTAACAAAATGGCTATTTCTAGATGCTGCTAGTTCTCGAACTGTGCATTATAGATTCAATTGGCATCTGAGACTATTTTTTCACGCACAAGAATTGAAAGGTCCGAGTCGGAATTTATTACATGCTAAAAATGATCGGTTCTTCTTTCTATCCAAACTCTTTCAACTAAACTGATACATAGAATATCAAATGGACAATGATTTAATATTAAATTTATGAAACTCGTTGCTCACGAAGGATCGCAAAAGCTAGAACTTATTTTTTTTTAAAAAAAAAAAAAATATTAAATCACAACCCATTTGATATGATCTATATCTCCGTTAATTTTGGCAAATTCAATCGAAGGCAAGGTTTAATCGAGAGGAAAGTGTTAGGGCAACATTTCTTTTCAATATCAGATTTCAGATCTCAGTAGCACAACATTACCCGATCTATAAGAATGTTCTTGCAACTCCTGAATAAAAACAAACCCCACAAAAACAGAAATAAACAGCTCGGTCTGTTCCAGTAGCCCCAGACTATTGTGTATGCCACGTCATCGAATCGTTGTAAGGTCAAATAAGTTATTGCGTAATAACAACATGCATGGCGGGCAAATCAAAATGACCACTACTTACCTCCCATGTCTTTTTCTAGCATTTGACGGAAAAGGTCGATGGCGTTCCAAATGGAGTATGCTAGTAACCAGGTTAAGGGACATAACTTTTCACGCTGATTACGATAACTGCGAAAATGCATATTGAATTTTCGTTGATTTTAAAATGAATATGGTCATTGCTACACTGGCTCTACCGCCGACAACGGCCTTGATATCCGAAGTGTTTGCTGGTGATTACTTACATTGTTTTTAACCAAATTCAGATATCGTACAATTAATATACCACTGGCCGGCGACCAGTTCTCTCTATAATATCGACGTCCTTTTCAAATTGCACAATGTCAATGTCGCTCGTAAACTAGGCAATTTACAAATGTTATATAATTTTTCGATTTCTTTATCATTTTGAAAGCTCAAGTTTCGGTAATGTGTTCGAGAATCGTTCCCTTTTCGAATCATAATATTTAGAACTAAATGATGAGGTTTAAATTACCGAATAGACTCATTTCTTTTAATTTCTGTGACTGATACCATCCTTGTCTTCGTCGAAATTGCCGAGTAATTTGCTCTGGAGTGAAACTTGTTTATTGATCAAGTTTTACTTATTCGCAATCACGTGATCCCAATAGAAGATGCCAAAAAGATTTCAGTCCACAATGAAAGATTTTAACTGGTACATAGAAAGGCTTGAAAAACACGACAGCATTAATAGCAATTCAGTGCCTTGTCAAGTATGAAAAGGAGAAAATATGCTGTCAGTTTTTTAAGCATATAAACATAACACTAAACTCATGAAACTATTATTAAGCTAAGACAATTTATTCAACGACAAGTTGTATACAATGGCTTGTTTCCTAAACTTATCCATGGATTTTCTTCTTATATGGGTTGAATAAATATGAAGCTTGGGCAATTAATTTAGCGACAAGCTCGGATGACTTTGATGTCAGTAGCATAGTAATCGAAAATTTCCATCAAGTTTCTGAGTAAAGTTTCATTTGTTTACATTTCCCAAGCACGTTGACTTTTATTCAGACTGAATTTGTCATTAGGAAGCTAAGACAATTCATTCATCGACATACTCATTTTTTTTTTGCCCTTCGGGGTCAATGGGGACGAGGGAATTTGTTCGAGTGAGAGAGAAAGAGAAAGAGATCTCCTATTGCAAACCATCTAATCTCGTCTTGTTGATCGATAGATTCTGATTTCAGATGACCAGCCTGCTGTACCTGTTGATCGTCCTGGCTGTAACCATATTTGGACTTGCACAATCATTACAATACAGTAATTTCTCTCTCTCTCTCTCTCTCTCTCTCTCTCTCTCTCTCTCAAAACATCACCACTTGTCGTATTTTGTCATATAATCTCGTTCACTTTATGTAATAAAGTCCGTTCATATATATTAAAAACTGTTTTAAAAATGGAGTAAAGCCTTTAGTAAATCCTGTAGAGGCATAATGCATGCTGACTGCAGCTACGTCAACTGTGGTGAAAATTGCATGTTACGTAGACTCGATTTATAAGTATGTAGAAAAAGAAACTACTATTCCACCGACAGCAAAATACCCAGACGTTGCTATTACACTTGAATAGAATACCTAATGCGTTCATAATTTCATTTTCGCGTCTACATACTATTAAGATAATTCATGTTAGCCGACACTTCGGGTACGGGATTCCTTTAGGACATGAGCCACACCGTCTAAACTACAGGAGTGAGCCTGTAGAAAATGACTGGTATTCATCAACGATCATAAAACTTTAAATTGCGTCCTGCTTTCTGCTTCTACCAGTATTAGTCTGTTAACAGACGGAAACTGTAAAATGCTATAATTTACAGCCACTCCACAACAAACAACTGAAACAAATGTGGAACTAAAGTATAAATGCCAGCAGTGTTCATGTAAAAAATAAATATGATAGATGTTTAATGGCTTATTATATATCTGAACTCGTTGATAGGTTTAAATGTACTTGTTGTAGGACCATTTAATTTCTATGGTTCGACGAACAATCTAAACCAGGGGTCTCCTGTGGCCCGCAAAATTATTGGCTTCACAAGGTTTCATGTGAGATAACAAAGGTGGTGCTGCCCTTGGGCCATCGAAAATGCCCTCATGCAGCACGAAGGGTGGTTTGAGTTTGAGACCCTTGAAAAATAATCAGCCCGTCTTGTCTTTGTCTAGCAGGACGCTTTAAGATTCCAGTTAACCAAACCGTCGCACAAATAATTCAAGAAAAGATAATTTACTATCCCTAAAATAATAACTGGCCCTGGATTCATATATTACCCCCTACTCCACCCCACCTCCACACGTACATCAGAGGAGTAAGCTCAGTGGGTGATAACTTGGAAACTATTGAGATCACTATAACTATATTCCTACTTAATGGGCTTGAGTAAAGAAATGCACATATTCAGCTGACATTTGCCCCTGAGGTAGTCCATACCCACGGGGACCACACCCAAGATGCTCAAAGCGGGGAATTGCGGTGATAAATGCTCTTACAAAAAGGCAATTCTGTTAGATTTATATTTCATTGACCTATATTTTCAAACTCTAGTAATCGTGAAAAGGGAATAAGCACAATGGGAATAAGCAAGCTTACCACGTAGTAGTCTTGTGCGATCATGCACATCAGCTTCAGCACCAAGGAACATCGAACGTTTGTATCCACTTTGTGGACTCGTCAACTTAAACTTTGACCTCGCTATCAGCTGATGTTCGATAAGTAGCAAAAACATTCGAACGTTTGAGCATCCACACTTTTATTTTTCAGCATGCTATCCCAATAATACCATAATTGTGACAAATCCCTCACCAGAAACGTTTACCTCGATTCTTGCTGATAATACCTTCGTAACTTGTGCTACTGCATGGCGAGATGGCAATAGGAGCTTGGTTGAAATCACCGGTTGTATTAAAGTAGGTTGCTTCTTTCTCCGTGTGTGTGTGTGTGTGTGTGTGTGTGTGTGTGTGTGTGTGTGTGTGTGTGTGTGTGTGCGTGCGTGCGTGTGTGAATTTATTTCTCCATACGGATAACATGCATTTACGCGTATCAACCAACTTAGGTTTGATCCACTTTTTGACAGTGAACCAAAAGCACCTGTTTAAGTTGCAAGTTGCTTCTGCTCCAAGCGAAAATTGATTGGCTGGAAAATAATTGGAAATGTATGTATGTATGTATGTATGTATGTATGTATGTATGTATGTATGCATGTATGTATGTATATTTTTATATATGTATGTATGTATATGTATGTATATATGTATATATGTATGTATATATATGTATATATGTATGTATATATATGTAAATATGTATGTATATGTATGTATATATATATATGTATATATGCATGTATATGTATGTATATATCTGTATATATGCATGTATATATATGTATATATGCATGTATATATATGTATATATGCATGTATATATATGTGTATATATATGTATATATGCACGTATATATATATATGCATGTATATGTATGTGTGTATGTGTGTCTATATGTCCATATGTATGTCTATATGTACATGTCTTTATGTATATGTGTATATGTCTATGTCTATATCTCTGTATGTCTGTATGTCTATATGTATGTCTATATATATGTATATATGTATATGTATGTATATGGTTATGCATATCTGCCTATCTGTATATATGATCTTAAACTAAGTAATAAATAAGAGTGAAAACAACCAAGTTGTTCTAAAATTCAACAAATTTTTCCTATTGAATGTAAAGTGAAAATTTAAAACAAACTTACAGTATTGTGAATCAAATCCCAAACAGTCCTAAAAGTTTTATCACAAGTTCAAAATGTATGAAGTTCCAACTGAGTTCCAGTTGTACACCAGTTAAAGTTCGATTTTGAATGTGTTCATGTGCCTGTAGTCTCGAATGTGATAATGTGCCGGTAGCCTGCTAAGTCTTTTGATGTATCACAACAATATAATCCAAAATGTTCTTGTCTGAATTCTTAAAATTCCAAATTAATGTTTCTGTCAGAGAATATTATTAATCACTTTGTAATTTCAGTGAATAATAATTTGAATAAATAAATCCACTCAAATAAAAAACTGAACACAGCAATATGAATGATTCTGCTTCAAATATTAAGACAAGAATTCATAATGTTTTAGATAAACAAGATTATATACCCCTCTACCTGACCTAGGTCACAATTACCATTTTCTGGAAATACTGTAGCTTAATGGAATTTTCCATTTTTGAAGATTGTGTGATTAGAATAAATAATGTATCTTTAAACTCAAATTCAGGTAAACATGTTTACATTAATGATTTTGATATTTAATTCACAATCAGAGAAAATTTTAGCTATGTATTCTGTTACAAAAGAAATGCCCCTGGTCAGATACAGTGAACTTGATTTTGGACAAGGTCAAGTACAAAATACAGATACATAACAAAGTGATTAAGAAACCCAACAAATTATATAAATTAAATCTACATAATAAGTTTGTGTGTAAATATGTATGTGTATATTTATGTATGGTGCATTTAGCGTCGTTTTCTAATAAATGTCGTTTATAAGCGTGAAATGTCAGTAAAATAATAAAACGCAATTTATTTTAGAATTGGTATCAGAATCCATAAACCTGAACTGAATACATATTCTTGGTAACGATGCAGCAAAATCTTAAAATCTGGCGTTCACGTAGCTCATATTAGTAATGAGTAACGAAGACGTGTTTGTGCAGAGATTACAAATATATTGGATAGAATTGCAGTAGTAAGGTAACATTCTACAACACTTTATAGATATTCAACATATATTAGTCATAGTTGTGTCAATAAAACTGCGATGCTTCGTGTTTGATGTATGCCTTATATCTAGCTAATATTCGATTTTTGAGCGGGCTATATTGTGAAACTTTCTGCCCGTCCGTCTGCCCGTTACCTGCAGTTTTCCTCAATCACTTCGTAGAAAGTGAATGAAACTGCTGTGTAGCCCATTGAATAATTATCTACAAGACGGGTGTAATCATTGGCTCACACCCCGGGGGTCCATGGGAAGAAATCAAAGGTTAGATGTACGAAAATATAAATTACAATTATATTTTTCAATTTCTGACCAAATGTTATATATGCATTCATTCCAGGATTACCCACATATGTAGCAGATTTTGCGTTAGGATTGTAGGAATACAATGGAGATGGGTCTTATGTATATTTCATTTATATTCTGCTTCACCTTTGTCAGCGATTGAGGGTGGAATTTTGACCTTACTAATGTCATAGCTGAGTTGTTTGTAACTGATTTTTGTCATGTTATTTGCTAAAATTTAGTTTCAAATCTTGACCTTGTTTACGATTTGAAGTTTTCCAGATCATAATAATTGAGTCAGATGACAGTCCGTATATAGAGGATGTGGTTAAGAAATTATTAATGTTTTAAGTTCAGTCTGTGGAATTATTTACTGTTATGTTTCGATACAATTTGAGAGGAATCATTTATTTAAATTATTGGAATAAAACACTACATTTGGATTAGATTGTAAATTCATTCAAAGACATTTTGGATTATATCGGTGATACATCGAGACATTGGTATATCAGGACATTCAAGATTAATCGAATTCATTCAATATTTTTGGACTTTTGTTAGAACTTTTAGGATTATAATTGATTTTATTCACAATACTGATTTGACGTTTCAGTTGGAATTCTAGGGAAATAAACTGCTTGTTGAATTTTTACTTGTTGGTTTCACTTCTCTTAGTTTAAGATCATATAGTCATAACTGGGGATAAGTACAGAGGCTCGTATTGGGGGTAGGTGGGGTGGGGGCTGAAGTATGCACACAAAAAGCATGGGGATTTGCGATGGTGAGACATTTAGTTCTAGACTGAGTTGTAGCTTTGTGTTGTCGGTACTGTAGCCTAGATTTAACCATGCTGCAGTATAGAATTAAATATACTTTAGTATAGATTAAATCATGTTTCATATCTTGGTCATATCTGTACTCTTGCAATTTCTTCTTGGAATCTTTAAAATGAAAACACATCTTACTTTCCTTCCATCTTTTTTTTTTTAATATGGCGATATCCTTCTCGTGAGACACAACTAAGACGACCTCGTGCCTAACAGTTCAATGAAACATCTAATTCTCATACTCGATGTTATGTCAGTTTCATCAATACGTGTCATAAAATAGTCAGGCTAAAGTCATAAACATATATTATACTAATCCACAAAAGAAACACCCTATATGAAATCTGTTTCTTCAAAAAGAAAGTAATTGTTCAACATTATTCAACATTTTTATGCTGGCATGACCCGTTTACTTCTGAGAGTGCAAATCACACGAGATCTTACAGAAAGACTTGCAAATGAACTACATTCGTTAAGCTAATGACGTTTTAGAAAGTATGAATAAAGTTTAGATTTTAAAGGAATTTTCGGGGGTTCAGAACATTAAGAAACATATAAAAGCTAAGTAGATGTCTTAACACCACACGTGTAATTTGGTGGGGGAGAGAAAAAGTTCGAATTAAATTTGTTAATTTCAAAACCTACCTTAATTCATACATACGGTATTGATTTCTCAAGTTGTTGAGACATTGATATGCATCATGGACCTATTTTATGATCGATTCAGCAATTAATCGGTCTTTATGCGCCGTTTTATTTCTTCTTTTTTCTTTTTCTTTCTTTCTTTCTTTCTTTCTTTCTTTCTTTCTTTCTTTCTTTCATATTTCTTTCTCTTTTCCCTAATATGATTTTGTATCATTATCCTTGTCAAATATTATATTATTCTAAATCCTCCAAAAGTTAGGACAGTACGATTATATTTTTAACATTTCATTCTGGTATTTCTCAACTTTATAATTCACTTATAACAGGACATCGAAATCCGTGTGAGTTTTATGAGCAAACCGCTGATTGATGATATAATCATCGCCGGAAATGTGGGTGAACATTTTATCATTAGCTGTGCTGAAATATCTCTGAGTGGAGTGGAGAGAAAAGTCATCAACGGAATCACATCTTAGTAAGCAGAATTGTTTTGAATTCTCTGAACACAAAAGTGGAAATAAAGCTTTAAGCCGTACAGTCAAGTGCTGTGCTTAGATACAAATGTCATTAAAATTATCATGCAACAAAAATCAAGCAGAAGAAAAGCAGACCATCGTTTAAAAGATAATCCTACATTAGCAACATTATATATCAATTTTATATATCAATTTTATGCAACTATTGAATATTACATGCAAACTGTTGTAGTCACTCGTATATTTAGTTATTCAAGGAGTGTTATAAATTTCATGTCTACGTCTGTTTGGTTTGGTTTTGTGGGGTTTAACGCCAGTTTTGAACACGTGATAGGCTATTCCTCACGGCCAGTATATTTGGTGGAGGAAGAATTTGGAAATACCCCGGGGGGAATCACAGACCCACGGGAAGCTACTGAGTCTCGAACTCTCGTGAACAGAGGCGAGATGTGAATGATCTGTAAATGGAGTCATTAGACCACTCGGCCATCCAGGATCCAATTGTATGCCTAATGAAATAGAATGTAAGATTTTTTTCAATTGCCTTATATATTTGCCTTTTTCGCGCTACCATGTGCACTGCTGCGAGTTATGCCACGTTACGCTACAACTCGCAAGAATGCAAAATATCACAATATAGGAATCATACACACTAGTGCATGCTTTCTTCTGTAACGTTCATCAAGTCACGAGGTATAGTCGAAACTTGTGCTCGAAGGGCAACGCTTTCAACACACTGATTCGACAGAAGTTGATACAAGAGCAGAAATCATGTATTTTATTAAAAAATTAAATTGTTAGATGCAGTTAAAAGTATCCCTGTTGAATAACGTTGACTCTACAAAATCCTGTTCCTGGGCGGAGCGATTGGAAACCTTGCCAGAATTGCATGTTTTTAGCCAATATACACAAGATGTGGAATATATAGCCATTTTTGGGGGGTGGGTGGGGGTGGGGTGGGGGCAGTATAACGCAATATGGGACCATTGCTGCGTGATATCCGATGTTGATGCATGGATGCGGCGACATTCATATACCTCGTCCAACAAGCTTTGCGTTAAATTGATGAAAACTGTGGGATTTGGATTGCAACCCCAGCCTCTCGGCCCACCTTTCTTGAAACCTCCCAACTTGTGCGCGTAGTCTGCTACAAATTTTGCCCCTAGGAATAAAGGATTAATATCCGAGTGCCAAGTAAAAATAACAAACTTGTTTCAAAATGCAAAGTACATGCAATTATTGTATTGTAGTATATAACCAGCATGCAAAATGTTTGCAGTGTAGTGTCTTTACTGAAAGCTGAGACGTTTTTTATGTAAGAGGGGCGTGGTATTTTTACTGGTATATACTTCTGCATGAAATACTGATATCTGCCTTATATATTTCTCACTGGTCTTGGTTAAACGTCAGCCTCTAGTAATAGTTAGAAAAGGTATAAATTTGCAATGAGACGTGGGGATATTTTTTTTATATGAGAAAAATAATCTTGACCCCGAATAACGTACCGAATACGTCCTTTCCTGCTTCCTATTTCCGTTCATGAATTGAACTCGACTACAATAACTCCCCAGTACTTTAGTGAACTATATTTGTAAAGCGACACTTCACTAGTCTGACCTTTCTATAACTGACTAACTATGCAAACTAGCTAAACCGTTCCTGACAAACCAATAAAACAGGTTTCGGTTCAAACATAGGGGATTTTCACTATATTAATTTTATCCTTGCAGTGTATCAACCAATAAGGTGCCAAGTGTAACACCATCGTTCCGAGTCTATACAAAGATTTACTCGAACTCCAGTCGAACCGTCATTGTGAAGAGCACGTCAGTGGGAACACAACTGTACTGGACAATCGAAGGGCCCAGTATGTGCGACTTGTATCTCAGATAATATTGATTCTACTTTTCAGCCTCGACATTAAACTTTGTCACTGTCTCTGTCCTCCTGCTCTAGGCTTCAACTTAAACTAGTACCTCAAACGACATCGAAGATTCTACCTAGGTGAACGTGTCGCATGTCGCACAGAAGAACTAGGTTGCTGTGACCTTCTCTTCCGGTTTTATTCAAATATTCTCCCCAATACGGACCTGGTCTTAATCGGGATTGAGCTAAGTTACTTTCTTTTAAACAGATAAGTAGTGTCGCCAAAGAATCTTAGCACAACAAAATAAAGAAAAGTAATTTAGTGCCCCTGCTTTTATGTAAACATTCCAGATTGTTTCCTTTTCTTCGCAACTATGACACATTTCTCCGCACAAAATGCTTGATTAAGACTTGAACTGTTTAAAAAATTTCATACATTACGACAATGACATGGGTTTTACAGAGGTCCAATTCTATATTTTAAAAAAAAATCATTCAAATGATTTCTATTGATTTTAAAGGGGAGAAAATAATGGTGGCCTTCTGGGCAAAAATCTTTAACATGTATGCAATTTATGAGAATTCTCTTGTATGTCAATTTCATTTTTTTGGGGTTCTTGTTTGATACTCAGTCTGAAAAGATATTTTTAATCGGAGTATGGAACACGTAAAGTACTTTTTTTACTTTTGAAGCCACATCATCATAATTTGAACAATGACAACAACAACAAGAACTTCGTTAACTTCAATATTACTTTTTATTAATATTATTACTAGTAACATTGTTATACGTGCTTCTGTTATGTTGTGGTTGCCAGACCTAATGTTGATAAAATACAATGTAATCCGAATATAGACTCAGAAATTTTCCTTAAAATCTCAAAAGACTTATGAAAGGGTGGTATTCAGCGAAACTTATTTGTTGACAAACGTTGAGATTTGTTAGAATCGCTTAATCGAGACTTTTGTACTTTGTTTTTTAAATTAAAGTAAATTTTGTAACATGTGAAATTCGCCATTTTATATTGTATTAAAAAGTATGTTCCTAAAAAGACTTCTAATATTCTTAGATCTTGTAATGAATATAAAAATATTTCTACGTACAAATCCCACTTTACACCCACCCACATGTAAACGGGCACACACAAAAGCATATTGTCATTTATCCTGTCAATAAAAACCGATCGTTCTGAATTGTATACGGCTATTTGACTTGGTATTTGTTCTAGTAACTAGTGTATGATTTTTTGGTGATAAAAATAACCAGCTCTTTTATTGCTACAAAATTCCAAATTTATAGTAATCACATATAGTAACTTTATAAAGGATTATCAGCTTTAATCAACCCAAACTGAGTTTGTTTTGAGTGTTTAACACTTTGTACATGATGTGATCCATAAACAATACAATTAATTTGTTTCTTTAGTAGCTACTTATGTACACTTGGTAAGAGTTACACTTGAGTCGGCGCTACTACCAACTTTCATATCTTTAAATATGGACATCAGTACATATACGTACTAATGCCCTTATATTATTTATGGCTAATAAAGGGGCATTAGTACATATAACTGATATAAGGGCATTAGTACATATAACTAATATAAGGGCATTAGTACATGTAACTAATATAAGGGCATTAGTACATGTAACTAATATAAGAGCATTAGTACATATAACTAATATAAGGGCATTAGGACATGTAACTAATATAAGGGCATTAGTACATGTAACTAATATAAGGGCATTAGTACATATAAATAATATAAGGGCATTAGTACATGTAACTAATATAAGGGCATTAGTACATGTAACTAATATAAGGGCATTAGTACATGTAACTAATATAAGGGCATTAGTACATGTAACTAATATAGGGCATTAGTACATGTAACTAATATAAGGGCATTAGTAATGTAACTAATAAAGGGGCATTAGTACATATAACTAATATAAGGGCATTAGTACATATAAATAATATAAGGGCATTAGTACATGTAACTAATATAAGAGCATTAGTACATGTAACTAATATAAGGGCATTAGTACATGTAACTAATATAAGGGCATTAGTAATGTAACTAATATAAGGGCATTAGTACATGTAACTAATATAAGGGCATTAGTACATGTAACTAATATGAGGGCATTAGTAATATAACTAATATGAGGGCATTAGTAATATAACTGATATGAGGGCATTAGTAATATAACTGATATAAGGGCATTAGTAATATAACTAATATAAGGGCATTAGTAATATAACTAATATAAGGGCATTAGTACATGTAACTAATATAAGGGCATTAGTAATATAACTGATATAAGGGCATTAGTACATGTAACTAATATGAGGGCATTAGTACATGTAACTATTATAAGGGCATTAGTACATGTAACTAATATTTGGCCATTAGTACATGTAACTAATATATCGACATTAGTACATGTAACTAATATATCGACATTTGTACATGTAAATAAATAAGTGATAGTAATGTGTCAGTTTAATCACATGCTTATTTCTCCACCAGGAATTTTAATTTGTCCAGTTTTATAATATAATCCAATAGATGCTGCTTGTGCGACGATTTAAGGAGGATGGGTCGTTTTGTGGCATGTTGTCATGCAAACTGGTTGCCGTTTCCTGATTGACTGTACACACTGTGGATACTGATTGCTTTATGCATATAGTTTTGAGCGGTTAAAAATGCTAGGATAGATATATTAGAAACAGGTTTTGACAGAAATTCCTTTACTTTATTAGTGGGTCAAAAATTTAGTTATAATAAATGACAAGTGTAGTTTTGACTTTATTGAAGAATGAACCTAAGTAAATGTTGTGCAAACGTAGATATGATCAAGAGTTCCCACAGGGTTTTTCTAGGTCGATACTAAATGAACTAGGAAGAAGAAATGGTCAGTCAATTTAATTACACCATTAATAGATGACAAACGGAAATAATAGAAAAGCTTTAATCATAAAATACAGATCAATTTATGTAGTGTGCCTTTTGTTCTCATTGCAGGCGAATACCATCTGATGCCATTGAACTGCAGAGCCTTCTCCGGTTCCACCGCAGGAGGAGACCTGTACAAAGACATCATAATTAACGGGTAAGGCACAAGGAAAGACTAATAAAACGAGTTTCTGTGATTAATCTAAATTGAATCTGAATCTTGTTTGATTTATCTTGAATTTTCCGTGTATGTATGTATGTATGTATGTATGTATGTATATGCGCGTGTTTAGTTATGGTACAATTCCTTACAAATGTTTTTGCTTTTGTCTCCTTGTCATTCTTTAATGCTGTATCTATCTTCCTATACATGCATATTAATCCATGTATGTATGTCTATTATATAATTGTACTATCTTCGAGTCTTATTTGCTTATATTTTTTAAAATCTATCATTCATTTGTTATATTTACATTTATTTAATTGTTGTTTAAAATTTTTTTAGATGCTCAGAAAACGAGGATCTTGCGGGGGATTTCAGCGTTGCTGGGGCCGGAGAACTTGCTGCCTCCTTGTTCGCCTTCCGGTTTTTCAACAGCCCTTACGTTACTTTCCAATGTGTCGTCAGGGTGTGTCCCGCCAACTCAGATATTTGTAATTTTGTAAGTAACACATTAATCCTGTGATATCGTACAATGTTTTCAGAAGAAAAAGTTTTTATTCAGACAATTACTTTGTTTCAAAGAGTATGGTGATTACTTTCCTCTTGAGGCATGTCAAATTTCTAAGTTCCGCTGTGACAGTTCAGATGGCCTAAGTGGTTAGAGCGTCTCACTTGGCGCTCAGCATTAAGAGGTTAGTGTTAGGACTGGTCGGCCTTTTGTCCGGATCGCGTGACTGGGTGGGTCACGAAGCCACATGTCTGGGGTATGAACTATTTTGCTTTTGACTCGTAACATAAGTGTCGGCCAAGCTTACTGGCGTAAGAATGATATTTTTAAAAAATGTATATTAAATTGCGAGATACCAAAAGCAACTGTTGTTCTTGTTGTTGTTGTTGCTGTTGTAGGGTTTAACGCCATTTTTCAGCACATGATAGGCTGTACATGGCGGCCAGTATAACTGGTGGAGGATGAACCCTGGAAAACCCCGGGAAGAACCACCGACCCACGAGTAGCTACTGGCAGGCTTTCTCATGTACCCACATTAGCCGAGCCTGAGACTCGAACCCACGCAGACAGAGGTGAGATGGCAGTGATCCGGAACGGTGAGCTCTTTAGACCACTCGGCCACTCGCCCCCCCCCCAAAAAAAGCAACTGCTTAACGGCGATGGATCAGAGTGGGCCCTTCAATCAGAGCGAGTCACAACTCTGAAGGATTTCCAAAAAAGATTTTGCAGACGCGTAAGTGAGGCGGCAACAATTTTTCACAGAATTTCTCAGGAAACGGAGACCAGGTGCTCGTACAAGGACAAATAACTTCCCAACGAGGAAACAATGACAAGAAGAACTGTACAGAAGACTTGTACTACCGGTTTTAAGACGATATTAACATCATTTACAAGAGTATTTGACCTTTATTTGATACTTCTAAAAGAATCGTCTGTGCAGTTTCTCCTTCCAATACGTCCCCTAATCACACTACCTTCGGGCCTGTAAGTCAGGGTGCATGGGGTTTATAAATGAATAAGCCGAGCCATATAGACTCGCCTCAGTTTTGATGCTGTCTCTGCTGCCGACTATACCATCCAGCCGTCCGGTTCTTGATCTATACCGTTCATTGACCGTATGGCTTCCGTTTCACATCGCAGCTAGTCAAGTAGAGCATTGGAACGTTCACACTGCCGGAGATCCATCCGCCTAACATTAACATTACTATGGCAGTACATTCGCGTACACTGCCGTCCGTACAGCCAACACCCGTACCGAATCTTTGGATTTCAACAAGCCGTCTGCACGGAATCGATGGCTACATCCTACGGATAGGTTTGCCATTTACTCACGGCTTACCGTCTTGGACAGTTCCGTGACAGTCTTAAGAGACGAATGTTTACGTGTTCGGGAATGTACTATCCTGATATCGATCTTGATCCCCTCAAGGACAGCCCTCACACTGAGTGTGGAGATAAACCCGACGACAGTTCTTCATGCTCAGACCCTACCATAGAGCAGGCTGAGTATAACCTAATGTGGTAATAGAGGAATGTCCACACTACCACCCCACCCCCACCCCCACCCCTTCTACACCAGCGTACAGGGCAAGTCCTCAGTTGGTTGTGTCTATGAGAAAGTCAGCCATTCGGTCCACCTTTCCACGTGGTTGGAAAATAAAATTTGCCGAAATGTTTATTTTGCCGAGACTGTCTGCCAAGATCAATGATACAGTTCGAAAGTCTTATTTTTTTCTGGGTTCAGCTTTCACCATTCTGTATATTGCCCATTTTGACGACCTCATCAGATCTCCCGGAGTTAGTCAAAAACTAAGCTGCGGTCAATCTGACATCGCCTGATTATATGGTGTATGAAGTCACACCACGAAGTTCATTCGCAATATAGTAGTCACATTTTAGTCGTTGGACTTTGCGTCTCTGGAGATTTTAGTTCCGATTTGCAGTCAAAGCCGGACCGCTCTGGTGGCCTGGTGGTTAGAGCGTCTGCATCTGATGGGGAAGGTCGCGTGTCCAACCCCGACCGAGTCATACTAAAGACTAAATACAAATGGTACTAACAGCAACCTCGTTTGGTGCACATCATTAAGAGGTAGGACTGATCAGCCTGGTGTCAGGATAATGTGACTGGGTGGGACATCATGCTACATGTCTGCGGCATGATTCCCCAATGCTAGAAATCACTATAAACTGTCACACTGCAGACATCGATATGTTAAAGGTACGTTAAAAATCCAAATCACACACACAGACACAGACACACACACACACACACACACACACACACACGGTCAAGGCCGGCATTGCACATCCCACCCTTACCCTGCGTACCTACCATTGGATTGCCTTAGGTGTTCCGATAGGGGAATTGTGGAGGCAGAAAGTTCAATAACTGCCGATCCATCTCTGCGCAGCAACCATTGCTTTATACATTTGTCATTTATGATTCACCTCGAATGACGTGAAGACCGGTGACAAGGAGATGCAGGATCGTTTGCTGCTTAACCCAAGTGAGCTGCGATCCCAAATATATGCATGAATACAATCTGCTAATCGATTTCAGAGACATTTGTATCAAAGGGATAGGAAACATGTTTCTCTACTCCCACCCATCCACTCTCGCCGTTGACTCGTGTTGCCGACCGACTCTTGCATGTTTGTTTTTTAAAAACAGCAACGAATCTCTTTCCGCCAAGTGAGTGGACGATCCAAATTGTCGGAGGGCTTTGGTTCTCATTTTGCAAAACCATTACAGCTTGTCCTCTCTATTCCTGACGGAAGTAGCGTCGGACTCGGTAAGAGACACTTTGTAATAACAGATTCGGACACTCAACGAGAAGCAGGCGGTGAAGATTGTCCGAAAAACATTTTTCGGATTTTACTTCCTTTTCCAGTTTTGACGGCCAATGGCATTAAAGACTGAGATGGCAGGATCAGTCTACCTCTCCATCCGTCCGAACGATTTGCCATCTGTTTCGATCGGATTGACGCATATTTTCACGTTCCTTTCCATCCGTCCTTACGGAAATTCCAGGGTTGACAGGAAATTATCAGTTTCGCACCCTGTCCGAATTTGAATACAATTCTTTGGGCCTTTAAGAAACCACTCCACTGCATCGTGACTTTGTGTATTTTCACGGCGGTGTATTTAGACCACATCCTCTAGAATATCAGTTCCATTCAAGTCAAATAAAAGAACGATGCCATTTCCTAAATTACATCTAGGTTTTCTGATCAGTTTGAAAGTCCCGTCTTTGTCCATCCCATCAGTTCGTCCATCTGGATACAGATGTTCTCAGTCATCTCAACATGGTACGTCTACCCAACCTTGGTTAGTCCGGATCGTCGTCTTCGCAGTATCCACTTTCAACACAATGGATCACAACCAGAGAATTTCTGCAACTCCTCGGATTGTTCTTTGAAGCAGTGGATCATATCCCGCTTGGTTGTCTCTAAATGCGCCTTTTTCACATGACCTCTGCTATCTCAAGGGCGTCTGTGTTCCATGCCACTTGATTACAGAATCAGTGTAATAAGATGGCATCGTTCTTGGATCAGTAACAAAACCAAGGTTGGCTCATGACAGGCATGCCTCTCGAGCCGTACCTGGATGCGACGGTATGTACAAACGCAAGCAACTCGGGTTGACCCATCTGTTACCGGACTTCGACACTCAGCGACCAGTGGAGTCCTGAGGTTAGAGGTCTCCACTTCAATCTACTGGAGATGAAAGCTATCACCAAAGCCTTTGACATTGGATCGACCGTCTTCAGAACCTTCTTACAGTTCGGTACCAAATCACCCAACTGTACATTCTGCATGGGCATTCCGTCATTGGTGCGCACAGCGCAACATCGACATCCAGATCAGACATATTCCAGTAGACAGTCTTGTCATATTCTGTCAAGGATGGAATATCAGATTTGCCTGTTACGTGGTCGTCTGATGATTGATCTTTTTATAACCAGGTGGAATTACAAACTGTCCACCTTAGTTTCTCCAGTACCAGATCACGAGGCTTGGTCTGTGATGTTCTTTCTCAGTTGGGTGGATCTGTGGCCCTTCCCTAGCCCCACTCCACGATCTTAGTTCCTAAGATTATTAAAAAAATTTACAGGCCAGACGTGCAAAATGTCTCTGATTGCTCTATCAGCTGGGATCAATACTGAATAAACGATCTTCTCGATCTAGTGTTAGATCTACACATGAAGATCCGGGGTGCTCACCGTTACAGATCACTGCCATCTCACCTGTCTGCGTGGGTTCGAGTCTCAGGGTCGGCCAATGTGGGTACGTGAGAAAATTTGACAGTAGCTTCTCGTGGGTCGGTGGTTCTTTCCAGGGTTTTCCCTGGTTCTTCCTCCACCATTTATACTTGCCGCCATGTATGGCCTATTTTGGGCTGAAAATGGCGTTAAACCCTACAACCACCACCTTCCCACAGACCACCGTACCAGGCAACATTGTTAAATTCCCCTTATACCAGTCTTCACTATTAAATTTGTGGACGCTTTAAACATGACATTCTCATTTTCTTCCATACCAGCAGAATTAAGATGACCATAGAATGGATTTTCCCATTTTCCCCCATACAGGCCGTCATATCCAATGCGGACCCTGAATGTTGTCAAATGTTATCATTTTATATTGCTTCTGATATTTCTGAAAATAGAGATATTTCTCAGATGGAGAGAGAGAGAGAGAGAGAGAGAGAGAGAGAGAGAGAGAGAGAGAGAGAGTGTGTGTTGGATTTTTAACGTAGCTTTAAAACAACTTTTGTCTTATCGCTACGATATCTGTGATTTGGCAGTTTATAGAGCTGTCTAGCACTGAAGCATCATGCCGCAGGCATGTAACATGATGTCCCATTCAGTGACATTATCATGCCACCAGGCCGAGCGGTCCTATCACTTACCTTTTAATGATGAGCGCCAAGCGAGACAGCTGTTAGTACCATATTTATAAGTCTTTGGTATGACTCGGCCGGGGTTCTAACCTGTGACCTCCTGCATCCGAGACGGACGCTCTAACCACAAGGCCGTAGGACCGGTCCTCAGATGAAGAAAGGACCAAAAATATTTAGCAATTAAACTGAACTTTAGAATTTTTAACATCTTAAGAGATTCTTAAATTTCGGAAAATCCGCAACATTTGGTTAGGAATAAAAGTGTCTTGAATGAATGCAACATGTTATGACTGCATTCATATTTTTGATGATTGCTGAATATTTGTTTTGTAACAAAATTACTAGTTGCAAACCAAATAGGAAAAATTTAAAATCTTAATGAGAATGAAAACTGAAGATGTTAAGTGATGTGTTCTGGTTTTTGCCAATTTGAAAAACCCGAATTTGACGACAAACTTTGTATGATTTATGTACCACGTAGTTGCACTTGCATGCAAGTACAACCCATTTTTTTGTCTGCAAACGCTTGCCGGAACATTCAGAACAGATTTTCTGATCAGATTGTGCACATCACATTACTTTGCGAAAAAATGGAGGTACATACCTGGCAGTGCCGTCCGTGGTCCATGCATCAAAATTCGTGTTATGTCTGTTCCTCTGAAATTCAGGAGATGTAAATCATATAAATATCTCAACCAAAGGAAGTGTTGCGTTGAAAATGTATGATCCTATCTTTAAGAGCAAAAGTCTGGTTTACAAAGTATGTCGAACTGGATCGACTCCTTCCTTGTTAAACATGATAGTGATGATGGTGGCGATTGTGTTACAACTGTTGTTGGGAGTGGAAGGAAACATCTAATATCTCGTCTTATGAGACAAGGTCGATTCAACGTCACTAGTTTGTCTTCTCTAGCCTCCGAATCAAAATTTACATATCGGAGGAGAATCTGACTGTACTAATATCAGAATTTATCAAATGAACATGTATAGGACATGTATGTCAGTTGGGAGGCGCCATGAGCTTCATCGATTGATTTTTCCTTTTTGGCTACCGTATAGCTTGGTTTTGTTGAACCAGAAATTACGTTATTTTAATGTTATCGTATCCCATACACAAACTGATGAAGCATCTATTGTAATAATGTCAATTAATAGCTACTCCAAGAACATATGTATGTATGTATGTATATATGTATATATGTATATATATCTATATATATGTATATATATCTATATATATGTATGTATGTACATGTATATATATGTATGCATGTATGTACATGCATATATATATATGTATAAAGATGTATGTATGTACATGTATATATATCTATAAAGATGTGTGTATGTACATGTATATATATGTATGTATGTATGTATGTATGTATGTATGTATGTACATGTATATATATGTATGTATGTATGCATGTACATGTATGTATATATGTATGTATGTATGTATGTATCTATATGTGTATATGTATGTGTATATGTATATGTGTATATGTGTATACGTATGTGTGTATATATATGTTTTGTTTTGTTTTGTTTACCATATTTCATTTTCTACGCTATACAGGTGTAAAGACAAATCATTATGTCTCAGTTTTGCTTCTAGATTTGGATACTTTCACCTCGAGCAGCGAAACAAGAGTTGGGCAGCTGAGTTATTTCAGCAATAGTTCAGAGTAACGCCGGCCATTTTGTTTCCTATTCATCAAGGTCAGCAGTTACCTTTTACTAGTAGTTTCTTCTTCTTCTTCATCACAGTAATATTTATCCTTTCTCAAAATTAGAACTGTTCCAGCACGAACAGGGAGAAACGCGACTCACAGCCTACAGCAGATGATCCCAGCATCCAGCAGCAGTCTGTGATTACCCACCTGTCCATTGTTCCTCCAGAAAATGTCGAATTGGAACCATCGTTGGATGTATCATCTGTGACTTTTTGGGGTAGGGTATCATTTATTTAGGACCGATCCAGGCAATGGGCATTTCCACGTTAGTTTTGCATACTTTTCAAAGCGATGCGTTTTGATACATTCTATCAAATTTCGAACACAATACATCATCTGAAGGTTACATTTTTGGACTTAGACCATTCGAACATGCCCGAACAATAACTGTGATGTGATAGTATGTTGGAAACGGACTATTATCGATGTTTATATCAGATTTGTTCAAAAGCCATTCCACAGAATCAAACAAAAACACCAAATGAGAGTTCAGAATATTAACATTTTTCCTTTTTTCGGTGCGAAAATTAATATCAGCAAGTCCTTGATTACTGAAGTAGTTTTCTCGCTATGAACGCTTACCCCAAAGCAGCTAATGTATCTTTAACTATTTAAAGCATGACGTCATGACAATAAAGACACGTTCTTAAGGCTTAATAGATGATCAGTTTGAAACCTAATACTCAACAAGTAATTCGTATACAAAGGTTTCTTGGCAACTTCGATATCGTAGTTTTCAGCAAATATCAATATAATGCATTCAAGTGTGTCAGTGTATACGTGTGTATTGGATATCTTGGTTCGTGCACAGGTCGTGCAGTATCCGTCCGAAAAAACTCGCTCATATTTTCCCATACAAATGCAGTATCCTATAAGTACAGTCGGTTTTCGTTAACATATTTACCTTTGACTCTAGTTTGTTTTTTTAATTTGGCAGTCTAAAATTCACACAGGTCTATAAGGCATATGCAGCATGCCATTTTCTCTGTAATTAAGTAACCACGTATGTATTTTGTGCATGTGATATTAAACCTTTTGATAGCTGACAAATTTAACGTATAATCTATCCTGTTTATACCCATCATATACTTGCATTCAATGTATCCTGATCTATTAAGTTTTTGTGGAATGTCTGTTGCTATGAGAAAAGTAGGCTGGACTTGTATTTACCTCTAATGTTTTGCGACTTTTACCTCTAATGTTTTGCGACTTTTGTTAATTTGGCTCTCTTCCATAATAAACGGCTTGTTTTCATTCTTCCCAACCTAATATTTTCACACTTTCTTACTCTTTCCTTCCTCTTTAGTTCCCTCCTTGTTAAAGTAACGCGAAAACACTGTTTTTCACTAAATGTTAAAACGATCGAAATACTTTTCATCTCTATGAAAAATAAGTCAAGGTTCATAAAAGTAGTGCAGCCGCCCCCCCCCCCCATTAACATCATCAAGGCCCAAAGTAACCCCAATGAACATCTGTGTGAAATCAGAAATATTACTGGGGATAAATTTTCGTGGTTTTGTGGCAAAATGATTCATTGGGATACATTTCGTTTACTATATATATGTTGGTTCAGTTAAATCAATAATTTAAACAACTAAAATACGCCTTTCTTTTTCAGGACCGAGCATCTTCACTCTGGTGTTTATAACTGTCATTCAAGTACTGTAATCTGGAAGTGACGAGCCCTCAGCCTGACATCCAACTCGATGTAATCAAAACCGTTGTTACGACTATTCGCGATATATACCGTGTATCGCGTTTTTCTACCTTTGTTTTCCATATTGTACTGTAACTGTGAATGCTGTTGTTGAAGGAGTGATATTTATGAAATCTGCAGTAGATATACTTTCGTTGTTATATTTTTCTTGGTTTTAAAATTGTTTGATTTAAAAACAAACCAATATAATTATATTTGTATATACTTCTATGTTGACCTTAAAGCATATACGTGCATCTCTCTCGACAAATGTTTCAAATAAATAACAAAATAAAGCGGACACGTGACGTTACCCTTGTAAACAGTTCAATAGCAGACGGGCACATTCTTTTCGAAATAGATGTTATTTACACAGGGAAGAGATACGAAAGTTACACGACTTGCATTTACATGTACCTGTGAGTGCGCCGGTTTGTTTTTTTTTTACAACTGTATAAAGTACTATGAACTCAAAACATGTTACATTTTGTCTCATTGCCAAGTGCATGTTAGTAAACCCTAATGGCGGTCTGACTTTTGTCCAAAGGAATTCTTCATTTTAGCTAAACAAGGTTAAGTTGCGGTTCAAGAGCACATACTATTATGAACAACCATACCGCTGGTCGGAATTGACAAGCTGTTTAATATCGGTGATTTTTTTTTTTCCATGAGGAAATAAATGGTTACTGAGGGCCAGGGTTGGCATTAGTATCGAAAATGGTGTCGGTGTTGACGATCAGATTTTATCAGACATTACTATTCCAAACTCTCAGCCTGTGTCATTCTAAAATTTAAAACAAAGATGGGCGGATCTTTGAACCATTCTGGAGATGGTTACAACCAAGCCAACTTTGATTTTGATTAGATGTATACGGATCTATTCTGAGGTCTTTGTTAATGTATGTATTAAAGAGGTTTCCTTGACAACTACAATGTATCTGTGAAAACAACACACATGATTGCTTCTGCACTGAGCCAATCAACCGATTCATATTACACTAGTTTAAGGCCAGTGCTATTCTCTTGAGAGTTTAGAATCAATAAAATAAGGCTCTGTTAAAGAAATTTCTGTATTATAATCAATAAAAAAGCATCTCTAAATTACTACGATTTTTTTCTTTGTCCTTTATTATATATTATACGTACTTTTCTCAATTTCAGGGGCTTTTCTTACGAAAATGCAAATTTAACATTTTGTTCTTTGCGGTTATTTAAAATTTTAATTCTTGCCGATAACTTGTTGTTCTTTTTAGATGCATACGATTAATACATTTGCTACACAAATCAGGTCACTGCCCAATGAAGAGGGGTGTAACTTTATTGGTCAACAAATCGATGCAGGAGATGATTGACATCAGTCTCCCATGTTTTATAAAACTTAACCGTGCTTTATGAAAGTTAACGATTTGGTGCGAGCAGTCTCGCTGTAGGACTGAAAAAGCATCATTTATGGAAATAAAACAAATTAAATTTTTTAATTTGATTGGCTACAAGACTTTTGATCTATTAAATTCAAAATTTGAAAACTGAATTAAAATCAACAGATGTAATAGTGTCTATATTTCTATACATTCCCACTTTAAAATTGTCCACCGTTACAAACATTTATCATGTACAGTCCAAATATTCCTCAGTATTGTAGACTTTTCAATGAATCTCAAATTTGAAAACTAGGCACGTGCATGTATGTTGCAAGAATTGCAACAGCCGAATTGTCCATCGAAGCCAAATGAACAAAACACGGGCGCACAGCGCATTTCTTTTTAAAATTATGAACATAGGGATACAGTTACATGCCACAGTCTGTTGGCAGCCAGTTGTAATAATAGCGACTAATGTTGCGTCAAACAGACAGAATACGGTTTTACTTGTCACGTTATGTTAAGGACTTATAACTAATTTTCATTCCTATGAAAGGTTACGAATTGCTTCATGGAGGCGATAAATTTGTGTGATCTGAAAACATAACAGTTAAAGGTAAGGTTTATGCAACATTAATAGAATTGATCGGATGCTGCACTGGCGTGGGAGAGGAAATTCTAGTAAAAGTGCAGACAAGAATGAAACTTTTGGAGTTCCTAGCACCAGTTCGGATTCCGACGGTCACATTCCTGACACCGAAGCACATGCAACATGTTTCTCTCATTTATCACAAGAAAATTTAGACACTAACGCTATAATGATTATCAATGCTAACCAAATTTTACCTTATCAATGCATGATATGGGCGAAAAAGAAATATTCCTGCGAGTGGGCGCAAACTCGCAGCCTCGTGTTCCAAATTCTGTTACAATTAGGTTACATATGCATCATTTCCATGATTTGTTATTTTTGCTATAATAGAATTTGTTGTATTTCTCCCGTTAGAAAAACGATCAAATAATAGTATAGCCGTGGAGACATACATAGAATGTCCTAAATTTGTTGGAAATTAAAATCTCTGAATTAAGTTTTAACAATTTCCCACATTATTAATTTAAAAGATATGTTGAGGACAGATTGATTACTTCCGTTGTTAATGACAGGACCAGAATTAGAGATGTTAAGTACAACGCTCCAAGTCCGATTGTTTTGTGTAATCGAAATGCACCTTTCCCAAGCTGGAATTAGCATCATCTGATATTAATATTGCATCATGTTTTTAACTTCAGTCGTAGTTCGATGCCTTTATTTTTGTTTCTTCTGAATTATTTTTCTTTAAATTTCTTTTGGTCCCCCCCCCCCGAAACGTGCGGATTCAGCAGGAAATAAAATAGGGTCGGTTGGGTAACCAGAACCACAAATGCTTTTTATTTGGCCTTATATTCCAATATTTGATCAAACTGGAACACAACCACGGCCTCGAGTGGTTACAAGCTCCATCAAACAAACTCGAAATCACTTAATTATGTGTCGATTTACCTCTCAAGCTCATCTGAGATCTAAATGATGCTACCATAAGTTTTAATCAAAATCAAACCTAAAATGTGTCCCCAAGAGCAGTAACAAGGTTAGCCAATCGGTACAAGATCACTTCAAAAACACACATGGATCTTGCTCAGTAGAGTATGTCAGAATGTGAAGTAAACCCATATTCCAATCTGATTTAAATTGGATAAAACATATGGACTTTAGATTGGTAACAAGCAAATGTGGATGCTTGACAGATGACGAAGGACGCATGAGATGCACCGGGATATACCTTAACTTCCTTGGCTTTACGGCCTTATGAAGTAAAGACAAGCAGGAGTCACTCGAAGGGACCGACGCTCCATTGTCCAAAAAATGTTCAAGAAATCTAAACAAGAATATTTTTTCTAACTGCCAAATGTTGAAACTACATTCGTGAGCGATAAGATTTTCAAAACCGCTACTATAACATCTATATTGGATGCAAACTTGGCACGATTGTCATCAGAGGAATGTAGACCCATTAGAAGACTTTTGGCAAAAACCCTATGTTGATATGACTTGCGATTTAAGAGGAGTAGCGAAAGCATCATTTTCAAGATGGCTTCCACGTGGCCATACTGGATATTATTAGATCGGCACCATTTTCGTTTAGTACGAACTACATATCACAAGAAGATTAGGAGGTGTAGTTATAAGATTTTCAAGATACTGTTGTAAGAGTGGCACCGTTTTAATTTAGGACCAACTAGAAGCTGAAAGAAATCGTTTAGTGAAAACACAATGAAAACCCCTTGTTCATATAACCATCCATTCAGATGAAGTAGTAAGAACACGATTTTTACCACCAACGTGGGTATTTGAGAACGCTAGCTTCCCATGGGTTGGTGGTTCCTCCTGGTATTTTTCCAAGTTCTTCCTCCACCAAATGTACCGGCCGCCATGTAGAGCCTATCATGTACTGGAAAATGGTGTCAAACTCATAACAACAACAAGATTTTTAAGATGGCCACTTTGCTGACCATGTTGGATCTCTGGTCAGCACCATTTCCTTTTCATCATATTGTAAGAATTCTTGTAGAGACACCATGCCAATATGACTTTACATTCAGGAGAAGTAGTAGTAAAAGGATTTTCAAGATAGGTGCCGTGGCTGGCATATTGTTTATCAGATCAGCACCATTTACACTGAGGACAAACTAGGCCTCATCAAATGTCTTTAGTACAAATGGTGATATGACCATCGATTTATGAGTAACATTAGCAAGATTTTCATGATGGTTGGAATGTTGGACATATTGAATGTCAGACTTACACTGTCATGTTGCTATGATTGGTGCTTTTACGACACAGCAACACAAGTAGGTTATTTAGTGCCGAGGCAATTGGAGTAAAGTGCCTTTCCCAAGAACACATCACGTTAGCTGAATCAGGCTCATCCGATAGTAGGATTCGACTCCGCATTCTTTTGGTTTCGGGTCCGGTACGTTAACCACTGAGCCACCGTGTCTATGTTGATATGATCATCCAATTTCTAATCATGAGAATTACAAAATAGCTGGCATAGCAGTCATATTGGATGTCCATGCTATACCATTTTAATTCAGAACAAAAACACCATGTCAATGTGACTTTCCATTTAGGAGGAGTAGCAACAAGATTTTCAACATTGCGGTCATGATGGTCATATTGGTTTGTCAGATTGGTACCATTTTCATTGCGGACCAAGTAGACTTTGTAACAGGTCTTTAACGAAAAAACCATTCAAGATGATTAACAATGAAAGCAATTTCAAAATGGCTGCATTGTTAATTCTCTGAGCAGCATCATTTTCATTTTGGACTAACTTGACTTTGGGATGAGTATGTCTAAAGTTTCATGGCAATTTTCCAAATAGTTTTGAAGTAGGAACTTCTGCAAATGGACGGACATATGAATGACCATGAAAGACAGGCGATCCCATACGCTCTTCACGTCTGTGACAAGTAGAGCTAACCATTATGCCAACTGACCATGTGCTGTTTGGGAAATATAAGTACGATATTGAATAAGTTCTTTTGAATTTCTATATGTTGTGAAATAAGATGTATTTTGACACACTTAAAAAGAAATCTTTATGATGAGAGGTCTTAATACACGTATTTTAGTTTTTACTTTGGTTTAAACTACCAGTACTATTTTGCAAAAAGTTGTCCTAGATACATGATTGCCATTTGGATTGTAATTTTCTTTCATGAATTGATAATATAAAAGCAAGACCTCAGTTTTTTCTAAAGGTAATACAAATGTGAAGTCTTTGCTGCTAGAGTGATGCATTTTCAAGGTTAAAGTCACATCTATGGCAAGGAAGATTTAATTTAGTTTGAGGTTCGATTACCGACAACAGTGATTAAATTACAGATACACAATTTGTCATTGAATTAAAGATTTATTCATTTAGAATTAAACGTTTAATCAAGAAACCATGGATATATATGCTGGTAGTAATTAGTGAACACTAACGTTAAATGAGAGCATGATCCGGAATAAAAATCCATGTTGCAGCTCATTTCAGGTTAACCATATATTCACACATGTTATTGTTTCCACGAGTTACTCTAGCACACGATAAAACCTTTAATGCAGTAATGCAGCCGTCCAATGAAAATATAATAGTACGTGAAGACGACAACGTTATGTTTGCAAAACTGTCAAAACAAACAAGTTTATCTCATCTTTATGGCACTACCATTATCAAGGTCGTTGGGGGCGAACTCATTTTCTCTAGGTTTGATAATTGATGGCCAAATCAGGTGGAAATAACAGGGTGACAGCTGGAGGCAAAGCCTCAAGAACGTAAATCCTGCAATTATGATCTCGGGAAGTGACTCTAGTAATTGACCTTACGCCAGACGACAGATCGCTCTGCCTACCAAATCACGTGACTTAACCTCCGACAAACATGCAGTATTTGGCAAAGAATTATGTTTCAGTTTAAGTGATATGTTTATTTAATGTGATTTGTATTATTCTTAAAAATATAAAATTACAAAGTTGCATTAATTATACTGCAGTAGACAATATTTATATATGTAGTTCAAGTTCGTGCATTAATAACTTAAGTGTTTTATTTCAGTAAATAATAACAATCAATTGTAAAGATGTTTAAGAACTTATTCATATGAAAGGAAATTTGCTCCAAAAGATGCTGATGTATTTAACATATAATGTTATCCTTGTTAATTTTATCTGACCTATGTTTATGCTGCCTTGGAAGTATATTAATTAAAAATTAATAACAAAATCGTAAATAATTACTGTTTAGAAGTATAATGTTGTACATAATAATCTTAAGGTCTGCTATGTTAGGAAGATGGAATTTTGATTAATGATGTCTGTTCATGTAAACATGTAAATGCATGTTTAATATATCGGAAGATAATTATTTGAAACCTTTATTTCGTATTTCTTTATTACTAATTACATTTTTGTATCCCCATCCCTCCTTCAACCTAATAAGAATGTAAAGCGTCACTCTAGTGTCTGAAAGATCCAGACGATAAATCATTTATTTTGGGACAAGCCAACATTAAACTGTAAAATTTCAAACTTTAAAATAATGCAGCCTTGGGTTCAGTGCTTCCTATACAAGAATACATAATATATATCAAAGCCCGAAAGTTAGGGGTTCTCCACCTATATTCTTGAAACGTTAATTTTTACATATATATTTTTCAATTTCAATTTCTTTTTTTTTCAAGCTATCAACGGGACATACTTTTATGCAAACAAACACGTTGTAATTGCCATTAATTGTGTCGTTATTCAGCTGATCGTACACGCGACAAGTCATTATCCATCGAAGTTTTGCCTGTGTTTCGGGAAAGGAATACATCTAATTCCTCCATTTAGACGATCTGGATATTGACTGTCAGAATTAGAAGACATGTTTTCACTGCTATCGATCGAGAAATCAACAAATCATTTAAAAAATTTGTAAATACATATCAGGATCAATTCATTGTTGCTACGAGCAGCTTGTAGGAGGAAAATGGCGGACTTAAGCGATGCCTAGAGGGGTGTCTAATTTACGCTCGCTGATTGGTTAATTGATCCAGTGTGATTGACAAGTGGCGATAGGTCAATTTCACAGCTTGGCTGGATGAACCATGCAAAGTATTGGGCACACTCCCCCATGCCCATGTCCTGGGGAACAAGTGGTCATATTGAAGCTGATCAACCACAGTACGCTGTATTTGCTGGGACTGTTTCAGAGCCTGTTGTACTCGAAATCAACATAAACCAGCTGGACTTCCTCCACCACTGTTGCGGACGTGGGGTTCTTGCTGTTTCATTGTTTTGCTGCACTGACAGTGACGCAGACTTTTCAGAACTTTGGCCGTCTGCTTTTCAGGAGTGTCTGTATATTTTTTACAGACCTCGACAATCTGCATGGGCTCTGTAGCACCATCCATCTGCCAGCACAAACTGCTCAACTCGTTTGGGGTCGAGCTTTTTATCATTTCCACCACCAAGAACCCATGCACGCTTTGGACTGGCCGCCCTGGTCAGCTGGATAGACTTTATGCATCGCCCTCAAAGCTCTATTTTGTGTACTGACGCCAAAGAAACGGCCGCCAGGCAGGCGTGCATGTTGTGGTAAACAAGTATATGCCTGCCCCCACTCCACGATATTTCCTGTTATTGTAGATCTTGCCGCTGGCAATGTCCCTTAGGCTGATGGATCGCTTGAGACTTTTTTTCAGGTTGGCCACATTATCAACAGTTGTTCCCTATTTGTTAACTCGCCGTTCCCACACCTCCAGGTTTTTTTTTAGTAGCCCCCTGTGAGACCTGCCCTTATGGACATTATCAAGGTATTCTGCCACCCACTGCACAACACAGTTTAAAGTACCTGCTCTTATGAGTTCCTTAGGTTCCTGCACTTCATAAAGGCCACATGCCACAATGGCTATTGGATAATCATTGCCCTAGTCAGGCACATCTATGCTGGTGGGAAGACGAGGTCTTGTTTCCTGAATGATTATGACCAACACCCTAGGCCTATGTGCTTCTACCTTCACTTGGTCAAACTTGTCCACCACGATCGACTCATCTGCACTCTGACGTAAGGTGATGAACTTGAAGTGGAAGAAAAATTATGCCTGTTTCAAGGGCTGCAAGAGTGGCAGCTGCACGTGCGTCGCTCATCTGCCTCTTCAACAATCATCTGCCCGCCCACACCATTAAACATTCCACAATGTCTATATCCTTGAGGACAAATGGATCTTCATCCTCAACTCAAAATATACGGTATATGCATATTTGCCCCATTAAGCCTGGAACTCAATACTGACCTTGCTGAAAGTGCAGTACCAACTGTGATCTAGATTTCCAGGAATACGCACGTGGTACATGATGCCTAGTCAAATTCAAATGTGACCTCGTGCTCAATAGCACCAAGGCGGTCGAATTCCTGTCCCATTTCCTCTGCTGCACTGGCCACTCCCTCCCTAGCAGTCGTCAAGCTGTTCTTGTAATCTGTAGTGCTATGTGACTCTTGGGGTGTGGGGACTGAACCTCAGTAATGCTTCATATCCATCGTGTGCTATATGAGTCCATTGTGCATGAGACATTCTTGCTGGTTTATGATTTACAAGACACGTTTAATGGAATTGGATATATACCTGTATATGGCCAGCATACAGACCAATAGAATTGGATATATACTGGTATATGTCTAGTGTACAGTCACTTTTAATAAGTAACTCGACCATCATCTGCTTAAACTGCACCCTGGCCCTTTTCTGTTCCTTGCACTGCATCTAATACTTTGTTTTATCATTGGTGTACATCTGGCACAACTACATCTCGGTGCACATCCCCTGTCCACATGAATGGCACGACACTAGCAGTACATTCGTAGTCCTCAGCCTTTGCAGGTGTAGCTTGCTGTATTTTATGAAACATGGTTCCATGCATCACTAACATTCCTTTAACAGCCACCCACATGTATTCCAGAATATGCTGCATAAGAAACATTACTAATAAAAATGTGTTTCGACACAGTCATGGCTGGCATCATACGGGGGTCTCTACCAGCTCAACAAAAAACAGATATTGACTCTTCTTTAGTCCTTATGGGAATGGTTCCAACATTGTAAGACATGATAGGGGTGAGTTGGGGGTGGATATTTAAGTGGCAACTCTCATCTCTTCATGCATCCCTTCCATGGGCCATTCCACAAGAGTGGGACAAACAACCCTAATGACACATGTGGTGGTGCCCCCAGATCCTGCACTTTGAGTTGCTTGCCCTCCCTGCTACTTAATATTTCATATCTGAAGAACCATTTGCAGTGTTCAGTTATCACAGTCCTCTTTGAACCATTTAGTGTTTTGACTGGCTTCAGAAATGACTGGATAAATGTGTAAGTTATGACAACTGAATAGAAAAAATGCTGTTAATGTTCCATGTGTAAAGTTGTTTCTTTTCTGTGGATTACATTAAACATTAAAGTTTACCTTGACTATTCCATTGATAAAACAGGTTAATTGCTCTCTGTCCTCTCTCAGTTCCTAAAAATGTTTTCGAAATAACGAACTTTATTTCTTTTAAGTTATACTTTTATTCAAACAATTCACAATCCAGAATTGATTTTTGACAGACTTTATTATTAGAAACATCATTATTTTTTTGAAAGTGAGCCATTTTTATCAGAATGTCATTCCAACTGTGCATATTATGCCAATGAAGTGTTGTTGACAGGTAATTAAAACAACTGAAATGTATGTCTCAAACTACTAACATACTTCTCCCAAACAATTGATAGACTTGTACCAAACCGGTTCCATCCATTTCAAAACAGTTCAAACCAGTTGAACCTGGTTCAAAACCAGTTCAAACCTGTTTATTCCATGCCGATTTTATGTCTTCAGTCTCTATTTGACAGGTTTTAACCGGTTAAACGCGATCAACGGATTAGAACGGGTTCAAACCGGTTCCGTCCGTTTCAAACAGTTCAAATCAGTTGATCCAGTTTGAAAAGCAGTGAAAACCTGTTTATTCCAGGCCGATTTTATGTCTTAAGTCTTTAATAGACAGGATCTAACCGATTCAAGCCGGTTGAAACCGGTTAGATCCGGTTGAGACCGGTTAAATCCGTTTCAAACCAGTTCAAATCAGTTGATTCTGCTTCAAAATCAGTTCAAACCGGTTAATTGGACGGGATTTAACCGGTTTGAATCGGTTCAAACCGGCTAGATCCGGGTCAAACTGATTACATCCCTTTCAAACCAGTTGATTCTTTTCAAAACCAGTTCAAACCGGTTTATTCTATGCCGATTTTATGTCTTAAGACTTTTTTGACAGGTTTTAATCAATTTAAACCGGTTGAAACGGGATAGTTCCGGGTCAAACTGGTTCCATTCCTTTCATACATATCAAGGCAGTTGATCTCGGTTGAAGAGCAGGTCAATACGGTTTATTCCAGACCGATTTTATCTCTTAATTTTTCGTAGGACAGGTGTTATTGGGATTAAACCGGTTAAAACCGGTTAGATCCTATCGACAACGGTTCCACCCGTCTCAAACCAGTTCAAAACCAGTTGATCCAGGTTCAAAACCAGTTCAAACTGGTTTATTCTTCGCCGATTTTATGTCTTAATTCTTTGTTGGACAGGTTTTAATCTGATTAAACCGGTTGAAAGCGGTTAGATCCGGATCAAACCTTTTCCATCCTTTTTAAAGCAGTTCGAGCCAGATAATCCAGCTTCAAAACCAGTTCAAACCGGTCTATTTCAAGCCGATTTTATGTTCTCAGTCTTAATTGGACATATTCTAACCAGTTCAAACCTGATCAAACAGGTTAGATCCGGTCCAAACCGGTTCCATCCGATTAAATGTGATCCAAAACCAGTTCAAACCGGTTTATCCCATGCCGATTTTTTGTCTTAAGTCTACATTGTACAGGTTTAAAGAGGTTTAAATAAGTTCAAACAGGTTAGATCACTTTCAAACCGGTTCCATCCGTTTCAATCAAGTTCATCCCAGTTGATCCTGATTCACAACCAGTTTAAACTGGTTTATTCCATGCCGATTTTAAGTCTTAAGTCTTTATTTGACAGGTTTTGTCCGGTTTAAACCGGTTAAAACCGGTTTGCTCCGGTTCAAACCGGTTCCATCTGTTTCAAACAGTTAAATCAGTTGATTCTGGTTAAAAAGCAGTTGAAACTGATTTATTCCATGCCGATTTGATGTCTTAAGTCTTCAAGTGACATGTTTTATCTGGTTTTAAAGGGTTGAAATCAGTTTGCTCCGGTTTCAACCGGTTCGATTCATTTCAAACAGTTCAAAGCAGTTGATCCTGCTTAGAAAGCAGTTCAATCCGGTTTAATCAAGGATGATTTGATATCTAAAGTGTCTATTGGACAGGACTTATCCGGATTGAACCGAATCAAACCGGTTCCATCCGTTCCAAACAAGTTCAAAGCAGATGAAACAGGTTCAAAATCAACTCAGATCGGTTTGTTCTTTGCCGATTTTATGTCTAAAGTCCATATTCGGCAGATTTAACCGGTTTAAACCTGGTGAAACCGGTTAGATCCGGTTCACACAGGTTTCATCGGTTACGAACCAGTTAAGACCCGTTGATCCTGGTTCAAATCTGGTCCAAACCGGTCTTTTCCTGTAGAATTTTATGTCTTAAGTGATTATTAGACAGGTTCTAATCTGTTTAAATCTGTTAGATCCGGTTCAAACTGGTTCCAACCATTTCAAAGCAGTTCAGTCCAGTTGATGTTGTTTGAAAACCAGTTGAGACCGGTTTATTGTATGCCTAGTTTAAGTATTAAGTCTTTAACCTGCAGTTTTAACCAGTTTAAGCTGGTTGAAACCTGTTAGATTCAATTCAAACCTATTCGATCCGTTTCAAACCAGTTGAAACCAGTTAATTCTGGTTGATAACCAGTTCAAATCGGTTAATTCCGTGATGATTTCATGTCTTAAGTCTTTATTGTATAGGGTTAAACCGGTTCAAACCGATTAGATTCTTTTGAAGGCGGTCCATCCGTTTGAAAATGCAGTTCAAACCAGTTGATCCTGGTTCAAAACCAGATCAAACTGGTTTATTCCATGCCGATTTCATGTGTTAAGTATTTATTTTCAGGCTTAAAGCCGTTCCGTTAAAACATTTTCTATCCAATTAGATCCGGTTCAAATGGGTTCCATCCGTTTCAAACCAGTTTAAATCAGTTGATTCTGCTTCAAATTCAGTAGGAACCGATTTTTTCCATGCCGATTTTATGTCTAAACTCTTTATTGGACAGGATTTAACCGGTAGAAATCGATTAGATCCGGTTCAAACCGGTTCCATCCTTTCAAACCAGATCAAGAGAGTTGCTGACGGCTCAAAACCAGTTGAAACTGATTTTTTTCCATGCCGATCTTATTTCTTAATTCATTATTGGTTCAAACCGGTTCCATCCGTTTCAAGGGAATTGAGACCAGTTGATCCTGGTTCAAAACCGGTTCATACCGCTTCATTCATGCCGATTTTATGTCTTAAGGCTATAACCAATTTAAAACGCTTCAAACAGGGTAGCAACGGTTCAAACCGGTTCTCTCCGATTCATACAGTTCAAAGCAGTTGACCTTGGTAGAAAAGCAGTTCTAAACGGTTTATTCTAGGCCAATTTTATGTCTTTAGTCATTGTTTGACAGGTTTTAACCGGTTCAAAACAGTTCAAACCAGTTTGCTCTGGTTCAAACCGGTTCCATCTGTTTCAAACAGTTGAAACCAGATGATGCTTGTTGAAAAGCAGTTCAAACCAGATTGTTCCAGGCCCATTGTATATTTTAAGTTTTTATTGGGGAAGATTTATCCGGTTTAATAAGGTTGAAACCGGTTAAATCCGGTTCAAAGCGGAACCATCTGTTTCAAACTAGTTCAAACCCGTTGTTCCCGGTTCAAAACCAGATCAAACTGGTTTCTCCAGGCGGATTTAATGTCTTGAGTCTTTATTGGACAGGTTTAAACCGGCTTGAACTGGTTCAAACAGGTTAGATCAGGTTGAAACAGGTTCCATTTGTTTCAAACCAGTTCAGACCAGTTGATCCTGGTTCCAAACAGTTCAAAGCGGTTTATTCGATGCCGATTTTATATGTAAAGTCTTTATTGGACAGGTTTTAACCAATTTTAACCGGTGCAAACCGGTTAGATCCGGTTCAGACTGGTTCCATCCGTTTCAAACTATTTCAGACCAGTTGATCCTGGTTCAAAACCAGTTCAAACCGGTTTAATCAATGCCAATTTTACGTCTTAAGTCTTAATGTGCCGGTTTTAAAGCGTTCAAATGGATTCACACCGGTTAAATCCGGTTCCATCCGTTTGAATGCAGTTCACTCAAGTTGATTCTGCTTCTAAACCAGTTCAAAACGGTTTATTCTATGCCCATTTTACGTCTGAAGTCTTCATTGGACAGGTTTTAAGGGATTTAACCGGTTCAAACCGGTTACATCCGATTCAAACCAGACCCATCCGTTTAAACCAGTTCAATCCAATTCATCCTGGTTCAAATCCAGTTCAAACGGGTTTATTCCATGCCGATTTTATGTCTTATGTCTTCATTTGACAGGTTTCAACCGATTAGATCCGGTTGAAACCATTCCCATCCGTTTCGATCGAGTCTTTATTAGATAGGTTTTAACTAATTCAAACTGGTTCAAACCGGTTTCATCCGGTTTAAACCGGATCCATCCGGTTTCAAACAGTTGAAACCGGTTCCATCCGTTTCAAACAGTTGAAGCATGTGATTTTGATTGAAAAGTAGCTGTTCAAACGGGTTTATTCCAGGTCGATTTTATGTCTTAGGTCTTTTTGGGGCAGGATTTGACCGGTTTGAACCGGTTAGATCTGGTTCAAAACTATTCTACGCGATTTAAAGCAGTTCAAATCAGTTGTTTCTTGTTCAAAACCACTTGAAACCGGTTTATTCTATGCAGAAGTCAAGTCTTTAGCCCTTTTTGCAGTTTCAAGCGGTATAATCAGAGTCAAACTGGTCAGTTCCGGTCAAATCCGGTTCCATCCGTTTCAAACTAGTTCAAACGAGTTGATTCAGGTTCATACCCAGTCCAAATCGGTTTATTCCATACCGATTTTAGGTCCTAAGTCTTTATAGAACAGGTTTTAAGCCATTTAAACCGACCCAGTCCGATTAGATCCGGTTGATACTGGCTGCATCCTTCTCAGACCAGTTCAGAAGAGGTGATTATGGTTCAAAACAAGTTCAAACCGTTTAACCTATGCCGATTTTATGTCTTAAGTCTTTATTCGACAGGTTTCAACCGGATTAAGCATGTTCAAACCGGTTAGATCTGGTTTAAACCGGTTCCAACCGTTTGAAACCAGTTCAAACCAGTTGTTCGTGGTTCAAAACCAGTTCAATCCGATTCATTCCATACCGATCGAATGACTTATGCGTTTATTGGAAAGTTTCAACCTGTTTCCAACCGGTTGAAACCAGTTCCATCCTGTTTGAACCAATTGAAACCACCTAATCGTGGTGGAAAACAAGTTCAAACCGGTTTATTTTATGCCGAATTTTTGTCGTTAGACTATAATGGACTGCTTTTAACCAGTTTATACCGGATCAAACTTTTAAAATCCTGTTGAAACCGTATCCATCCGGTTCAAACCAGTTCAAACCACTTAATCCTGGTACAAAACCAGCTGAAACCGGTTTATACCATGCCGATCTTATGACTTAAGTCTTTATTGAAAGGTTTTAAGTTGTTTCAAACTTGTTCCATCCAGTTCAAAACAGTTCAAACTGCTTAGTCCTGGTTCAAACAAGTTCAAACTGGTTAATTATATGCCGAATTTATCTCGTTAGACTTTAATGGACATGTTTTAATCGGTTCAATTAAGTTCAGACCGGTTAGATCCGGTTCAAACCGGATCTATCCGTTTCAAACCAGTTCAAGCCAGTTAATCCTGGATCAAGACAAGTTCAAACCGGTTTATTCTATGCCTAGTTTATGTGGTAAGCCTTTATAGAACAGGTTTTAATCGGTTGAAACCGGTTCAAACATTTTAGATTCGATTGAAACTGGTTCCATCCGGTTTAGACCAGTTCAAACGAGGTAATCCTGGTTCAAAACAAGTTCAAACCGGTTTCCTCAATGCTGACTATGTTATAAGTCTTTATTGGACAGGTTTTACCGGTTGAAACCGGTTCAGACCGGTTGAATGTTGTTCAAACCGGTTCCATCGATTTCAACACCAGTTGAAACCACTTGATCCTGGTTCAATAATAGTTCTAACCTATTTATTTTGATGCCGGTTTTATATCTTAAGTATTTATTGGAGAGGTTTTAACCGATTTAGTCCGGTTCAGACGGGATTTATCCGGTCCAATCCGGTTACATCCGTTTCAAACCAGTTCAAACGAGTTGATTCAGGTTCATACCCAGTCCAAATCGGATTATTCCGTGCCGATTATATGTCCTAAGCATTTATGGTACAGGTTTTAAGCCGTTTAAACCGGTTCAGTCCGGTTAGATCCGGTTGAAACCGGTTCCATCCCTCTCAATCAAGATCAAGCGACTTGATCCTGGTTTAGAACCAGTTGAAACCAGTTTATTCTATGACATTTTTATGTTTGAAGGCTTTATTGGACACGTTTCAATCGGGTTCAAACGGTTGAAACGGTTAGATCTGGTTTGAAACCAATTGAAATCTTATTCGATGCCGATTTCATGCCTTAAGTCTTTATTTCTATTAATTTTAATCGCTTTAAACCGGTTGAAACCGGATCAATCCGTTTCAAACCAGTTCAAACTAGTTGATCCTGGTTCAAAACCAGTTCAAACCGGTTTATTCCATGCCAATTTTTGTCTTAGTATTTATTTGACAGGTTTAAAACGGTTGAAACCTGTTAAATCCGGTTCGAAAAGGTTCCATCCGCTCCTAACCAATTCAAACTAGTTGATCCTGGTTGAGAACCAGTTGAAGTCGGTTTATTCCCTGTCGATTTTATGTCTTAAGTCTGTATTGGACAGGTTTTAGCCGGTTGAATCCTGTTCAAACAGGGTAGATCCGGTTCAAGGCTGTTCCAACCGTTTCAAAGTCGTTGAAACCATTTGATAAAGAAATCAAACCAAATTAGACCGGTTTATTCTATGCCGATTTTTTGTCTCAGGTATTGTTTGTAATGGTTTTAAGCAGATTAAACCGGTTCAAACAGGTTCGATCTGGTTAAAACTGATTTCATCCGTCCCAATCCAGTTGAAATTAGTTGATCCTGGTTAAAAATCAGTTCAAACCGGCTAATTCCACGTCGATTTTATGTCTTTAGCCTAAATTGGATAGGAATTACCAGGTGTAAACCGGTTCAAACCAGATGAATCCGTTTCAAACCAGTTCAAACCGGTTGATCCAGGTTCAAAACCAGTTCAAAGCGATTTATTCCAGGATGGATTTTATGTCTTAAGTCTTTATTGGACAAGTTTGAACCGGTTTAAACCAGCTCAAACCGGTTAGATCCGGTTCAAACCGGTTCCATCCGTTTCAAACCAGATCAATCCAGTTGATCCAGGTTCAAATCTAGTTCAAACCGGTTAATTCCATACCAATTTTGTGACTTAAGTCTTTATTGGAAGGTTTAAACTGGTTTGAGCGGGTTGAAACCGGTTTTATTCGGTTCACACTGGTTCCATCCGGTTCAAACAGGTTCAAACCATTTAATCCTGGTTCAACTCAAGTTCAAACGGTTCATTCTCTGCCGATTGTATGTCGTTAGAGATTATTGATCAGGTTTTGACCGGTTCAAACAGGTTCAAACTTTTCACATCCGGTTGAAACCGGTTCCATCCGTTTTAAAACAGTTCCAAGCAGTTAATCATGGTTGAAAACCAGTTCAATCCGTTTATTTGATGCCGATTTTATGTCTGAAGTCTTTATAGGACAGGTTTTTAAAGGTTTAAATAGGACCAAACTGGTTAGATCCGGTTTAATAGGAATCCATTCGTCTCGATGCAGTTAAAACCAGTTGATACGAGTTCAAAACCAGGTCAAACCGGTTTATATCTTGACGAATTTCTGTGTTAGTTCTTTTTTAGACAGGTTTTAACCGGTTCAAACCGGTTCCATCAGTTTCAAAACCAGTTCAAATCAGTTGAGCTTGTTTCAAAACCAGTTCAAACCGTTTTATTCAATGACGATATTACGTCTTAAATCTCTATTTGACTGGCTTAAACCAATTCAAACCGTTTTAAACCGGTTAAATCCGTTTCAATCGAGTTCAAAACAGTTGATCCTGGCTCAAAAACAGTTCTAACTGATTTATTTCCGGACGATTTTATGTCTTAAATCTTTATTGGACAGGTTTTGTCTGGTTAAACAGGATAAAACCGGTTCACACCGGTTCCCTCCGTTTCATACCAGTGCAAAGCAGTTGATTCTGGTTCAAAGCCTCTTGAAACCAGATTATTCCTACCGATCGTATGACTTCAGTCTTTATTGGATGGTTTTAATCGGTTTCAAACTGGTTGAAGGCGTTTAGATTCGGTTCAAACCGGTTCCATCTGGGTCAAGCCAGTTCAAGTCACCTAATCCTGGTTCAAAATGAGTTCAATCCGGTTTACTTCATGCCGAATTTATGTCGTTAGCCTTCATTGGACAGGTTTTAACCGGTTTAACTGGTTCAGACTTTTTAGATCCGGTACAAACCGGTTCATTCTACGCGGATTTTATGTTTAAAGTCTTTATTGGACAGGTTTTCACCGATTCAAACCGTTTCAAACGTTTTAGATCCGGTTCTGTCCGGTTCCATCTGGATCAAAACAGTTTAAGCCAGTGGATCCTGGTTGAGAATCAGTGCAAACCGGTATATTTAATGCAGATTTAATGTTTTATGTCTTAATTGAACTGGTTTTAAAAGTTTTAAACCGGTTGAAACCGGTTCTATCGGATTTAAACCGGTTCCATCCATTTTAAACCAGTTCAAACCATTTGATCCAGGTTCAAAACCAGTCGAAACCGGTTTATTCCATGACATTTTCAGGCCCTTAGACTTTATAGGACAGGTTTTAATCGGCTGAGACCGGTTAAAACCGGTTAAATCAGGTTCAAACCCGTCCCATCCGTTTTAAACCAGTGCAAACCAGTTGGTCCTGGTTCAAAAGCAGTTCAAACCAGTTTATTACGTACCGATTTTATATCTTAACTCTTTATTGGAATTTTTAAACCGGTTTAAACCGGAGAGATTAGGTTCAAACTGGTTACATCCAGTTGAAACCAGTTGAAAGTAGTTAATCCTGGTTCAAAACAAAATTCGAAAAGGTGTATTCTTTGCTTATTTTATGTCGTTGGCGTTTATTGAACAGGTTTTAACCAGTTTAAACCGGCTCAAACATTTTAGATCCGGTTCAAACCGGTTCAATCCGGTTTAAAACGTTCAAACCAGTTAACCCTGGTTGAATACCTGTTCAAGCCGGTCTATTCGATGCCGATTTTAAGTCTAAAGTCTTTATTGGACAGATGTTGAGCGTTTAAATTGGTTCAAACCGATTAGGTACGTTCCAAACTGGCTCCATCCATTTCAAACCAGTTCAATACAGTTGATCATGGTTCAAAAACAGTTCAAACCGGATTATTCCATGCCAATGTTAGGTCTTAAGTCTTTACTGGAAAGTTTAAATTGGATCAAACCGGTTGAAACTGGTTAGATTCGCATCAAACCGAATAGAACATTTGTGACCAGTTAATCCTGGCTGAGAGCCAGTTCAAACCGGTTTATTCGATGCCGATTTTGTGTCCGAACTCTTTTTTGGAGAGATGTTAACCGGTTTAAACCGATTGAAACAGGTTAGATCCTGTTCAAAAAGGTTCCATTCGTTTCAAACTAGTTCGATGCAGAATTTACGCCGTAATCCTTTATAGGACAGGTTTTAAGCTTTTCAAACCGGATCAAACCGGTTAGATCCGGTTAAAACCGGTTAAATTCGTTTCAAATCAGTTTAAACCAGTTGATTCTAGCTGAAAACCAACTCAAACCGTTTTATTCCATGACTATATTATGTCTCAATTCTTTATTTTACTGGTTTAAGCATCTTTCTCCGGTTCAAACCGGTTCCTTTCCTTTGAAACCCGTTCCATCCGTCTCAAACCAGTTGCAACTAGTTGAATCAGGTTCAAAACCAGTTCAAACCAGTTTATTTTATGTCTTAAGTCTTTATTAAACAGGTTTTGACCGGTTTAAACCGGTCCAAACCGGTTACATCCGGCTCAAACCAGTTCCATCCATTTCAAACCAGTTCCATCGAGTTGATGCAGGTTCAAAACCAGTTCAAACCGGTTTATTCCATGACGATTTTATGTCTTAAATATATATTCGACAGGTTTTAACAGGTTGAAACCAGTTACATTCGGATCGATCCGGTTCCTTCCGTTTCATACCAGATCTATCCAGTTGACCCAGGTTCAAAATCCATTAAAACCGGTTTATTCCATGACGATTTTATGTCTTAAGTCTTAATTGGACAAGTTTAAACCGATTTCAACCGGCTCAAACCTTTTAGATCCACTCAAACCGGTTCCATCTGTTTCAAAACAGTTCAAACCACTTGATCCTGGTTCAAAACCAGTTCAGACTGGTATATTCCATACCTAATGATGTCTTAGGTATTTATTGGAAGGTTCTAACCGGTTTCAAATAGTTTGAAACCCGATAGATTCGTCTCAAACCGGTTCCATCCGGTTCAAAGCAGTCCAATCCACTTATTCATGGTTCAAAGCAGATTCAAACCGGTTTAGGCTATGGGGAATTTATATCGTTAGCATTTATTGGACAGGTTTTTACCGGTTTAAACCGAATCAAACCAGTTATCCGGTTCAAACCGGTTGCATTCGTTTGAACAGTTGAAACCAGTTTGATACTGGTTGAAAACCAGTTTAAACCGGTTTATTCCATGACGTTATATGTCTTAAGTCTTTATTCGACTGGTTGTAACCGGTTAAAACCATTTCAAACCGGTTACATCCGGTTCAAACCGGTTAAATCCGTTCCAAACTAGGATAAACCAGTTGATCCAGGTCCGAAACCAGTCGAAACCAATTTATTCCATAGGTATTTTATGTCTTAATTCTTTATTTAACAGGTTCTTACAGGTTTGAACCGGTTCAGACAGGTTTAATCCGCTTGAAGCGGGTTCGTTCCATTTCAAAGCAGTTGAAACCAGTTTATCCTGGTTCATTACCTGTTCAAACCTGTTTATTTCATGCCGATTGTATGTTTAAAGTATTTATTGGACACGTTTAACCGACTTAATCCGTTTCAGACCGGTTTGATCCGGTTCAAGCTGGTTCCATCCGTTTCAAATCAGTTCCATCCAGCTGATCCTGGTTGAAAACAAGTTCAATCCGATATATTTCATGAAGAATGTATGTCGTTAGCCTTTATTGGACAGGTTTTTACCGGTTTAAAATGGTTCAAACTGGTAAGATTCGGTTCAAGCCGGTTAAATAATTTTCAAAGCAATACAAACCAGTTAATCCTGCTACAAAACCAGTTCAAACCAGTTTATTCCATGCCGATTTTAAGTGTTTATTATGTATTGGGCAGGTTCTTACCGGTTTAAACCGGTTCAAGCCGGTTAGATTCGGTTGAAACCGGTTCAAGCCGTTTAAAACCAGTTCAATCCAGTTGATACTGGTTCAAAACCAGTACAAACCGGTTTATTCCATGTCTATTTTGTCTTCAGTCTTTATAGGTTAGGTTTTAACCGTTCTAAATCGGTTCAGATCAGTTAGATTCGGTTCAAACCGGTTGCATCCGTTTCAAACCAGTTCAATCCAGTTGATCTTTTTTGAAAACCAGTTGAAACAGGTGTATTGCATGTCGATTTTACCACATAAGTCTTTATTGGACAAGCTTTAAAAGGCTTAAACCTCTTCAAACCGGATAAATGTGATTCAAACCGGTTCCGTCCGTATCGAGAAAGCTAAAACCATTTGATCCTGGTTCAAAAGCATTTTGAACCGACTTCTTCCATTCCGATTTTATGCCTAAAGTCTTTATTGGACAGGTTTATACCAGTCTGAACCGGTTCAAACTGGTTGGATTCGGTTCAAACCAGTTCCATCCTATCAAGCCAGTAAAAACCAGTTGATCCTGTTCAAAATAAGTTCAAACCGGTCTATTCCATGCCGAATTTATGAATTAAATCTTTATTGGACAGGTTCAAAACGGTTTAAACCGGTTGAAACCTATTAGATCCTGTTCACTCTGTTTCAAACCATTTCAAACCAGTTGATCCTGGTTTAAAACCAATTGAAACTGGTTTATTCCATATCGATTTTGTCTTTATTATGTATTGAACAGGTTCTTACCAGTTCGATCCAGTTGATCGTGGTTCAAAACCAGTTGAAACCGGTTTATTCCAAGCAGATTTTTTTTATCTTAAGTCATTATTGGACACGTTTTGAAAGGTTTGAACCGGTTCTAACCGGTTCCATCAGTTTGGAGCCAGTTCAGTCCAGTTCTTTCTGATACAAGTCCAGTTCAGACCGGTTTATTCCATGCCAGTTTCATGTCTTAAGTCTTTTTTGGACAGGTTTAAACCGGTTAGATGCGGTTCAAACCTTTAAGATCCTGTTTAAACCGTTTTCATCGGTTTCAGGCCAGTCCAATCCAGTTGATCCTGGTTCAAAACCAGTTCAAACCAATCTATTCCATGCCGATTTTATGTCCTTATTATGTATTGGACTGGTTTTTGCCGGTTTAAACCAGTTCAATTTGGATAGATCCGGTTCAAATCAGTTTAAAACAAGTTCAATCCAGTTGATACTGGTTCAAAACAAGTTCAAACCGGTTTACTCCATGCCTAATTTTTGTGTTAATTCTTTATTGGACAGGTTTGAACTTTTTTGAACCGGTTGAAACCGGTTCGATCCGGATCAGACCTGTTCCTTCCGTTTCAAACTAGTTCAATCCAGTTGATGCAGTTTGAACACTAGTTGACAGCGATTTTTTCCATGCCGATTTTGAGTATTTATTACGGTTTGGTCAGGTTCTAAACGGTTTAAACCGGTTGAAACCGGTTAGATTCGGTTGAAACCGGTTTCATCGGTTTCAGAAATGTTCAGTCCAATTGATCCAGGTTCAAAACTAGTTAAAACGCGTTTATTCCATGCCAATTTTTTGTCTTAAGTTGTTATTGGACATGTTTTGACGGGTTTGAACCGGTTCTAACCAGTTAGATCCGACTCAAATCGGTTCCATGAGTTTGGAGCCAGTTCAGTACAGTTGATACTGACCCTAAACCAGTTGAAACCGGTTTAAACCATACTGCTGTCATGTCTTAAGTCTTTGTTGTGTTACGAATATGTAATTTAATTACTTGTGTGTTAATTTTAAATTCTTTTGTTATTTTATTTTTGTATCGTTACACTTTATTGTAATGATTATTTTTCACGGGATTTAATATTTTTGAAAGGAATATTATATTTATATAAAACGTAGTATGACTCGCATAAGCACTATTTTAGCTTGCCGTGGTTTGTCGATTTAGTAAACACTACGCGAAAACGATTGGTTATTGCCAAGGTCATTTTCTGGCCTACGTGTAAAATTGCATTGTTTACAGCGCTGTTTGATGATGAAATAACCATGCGCGCGCATGAAATGACGTCTTAGTTCAGTTTAAAAATGCTGAGATTCCCGTGATATAGTCAGTCGTATAAGGGCCCCGAGTGGCCGAGTGGTCTAAAGCGCTCTCCGTTACGGATCACTGCCATGTCACCTCTGTCTGCGTGGGTTCCAGTCTAGGATTCGGCGAATGTGGATATGTGAGAAAGCTTGCCAGTAGCTTCTCGTGGGTCGGTGGTTCTTTCCGGGGATTTCCCGGTTTCTTCCCCCACCATTAATACTGGCCGCCATGTATAGCCTATCGTGTGCTGAAAAATGGCGTTAAGCCCCACAACAACAACAACAACAATATCAGTCGTATAATATACCTTCAAGAAGAAGGATATATTTCTTTTAGGTGCCGTAAAGAGTCGTATTTTTACATCTTTGGATGTCGAGATGTATTATTATAGATGACAGCTTGTTCAGAAGTTCATCTATTTTTTAGAATATAATAATTTATTCCCTGGAAAACTATACAAGTGATTCCTTTGTATAAAAGGTTTAGGACAAAGACATTCAGTGGAAATTTATTCTAAATTGGAACATTATAAGTTGTGGTTCGACGTGAAACTCTTCACATTGGTATAAAGACTTCACCTGACGTCATCATCCTCCATCTTGGAACCTCGTCGAGATTCAAACTTGGATTCAGTTAGAACTATTAAGTGATAGAACTTGTATTTTCTCAATTCTAGGATAAATGTTTGGATTATCTTCACAAGCTGTAAGTCCTATTTTCAATTTTCACCTTTTCACCGTGTTTTCTAGGGAAATGAATTATTTTTGTTAAAACTTACAAAGCTTGTTGGTTTCACTCTTTACTTTTGTTACTTTTGAACGAGCCTATACGTAAAAGTTGGACAGGTTTTAACCATTTAGATCCGGTTCAAATAGGTTAGATCCGGTTCAAACCGGTTTCGTCCGTTTCAAACCAATAAAATCCAGTTCATCCTTTTTTCAAAATCATTTAAAACCTGTCTATTAAATGCCGATTTAATGTCTTTATCATGTATTGGATAGGTTTTTACTGGTATCAACCAGATTAAACCAGTTAGATCTGGTTGAAACCGGTTGCATCCGTTTGAAATGGTTGAAACCTGTTGATACTGGTTCAAAACCAGCTCAAACCGATTTATTCAATGCCGATTTAATGTCTTTATTATGTATTGAACAGGTTCTTAACGGTTGAAACCGGTTGAAACCGGTTAGAACCGGTTGAAACCGGTTCCAACCGTTTCAAACCAGTACAGTCCAGTTGATACTGCTGGAAAACCAGTTGAAGACGGCTTTTTGCATGCCGATTTTTTGTCTTAAATTATTATTGGATAGGTTATGACGTGTTTGAACCGGTTCGGGCCGGTCAGATACGGTTCAAACCGGTTAGATCCGGTTCAAACCTGTTCCATCCGTTTCAAACCAGTTCAAAGCAGTTGATCCAGGAAATAGAATCAACTGGTTTGAACAGTTTGAAACGGTTGGAACCGGTTTGAACCGGATCTAACCGGTTTTAACTGGTTGAAACCGGTAAAAACCTGTCTAATACATAATAACGACATTCATTCGGCATGGACTAAACAGATTTGATGCAGTTTTGAACCAGGATCAAATGGCTTGAACTGGTTTGATACGGATGGAACCGGATTGAGCCGGTTTTGGAAGTGAAAGCTTGGAAACACAAGGTATTTGCAACAATCTTAGGTAATTCGTTGATACTACTATGATGATTTGTTTAATTTATTTGCTTGTATTTGCATGGATTTATTTGTTTAAGTTCGTAGATTCAATTTTCTTGATATGGTATACCTGTGTTGAGTTCGTTTATCTGAGTCCGTACAATGATAGTTTTCTTTATATAAACATTGACGACTCGTTTGAACGTATAGTCTTGATTATTAGAGGAGATTATGTATCTAGAATTTCATGCCTTATTTTAGTTGAGATGAGCTGCAAGAATCCGTATGAATTCTCCGACCTATATATGAGTTCACGTATGATAACCACTTGATTGTTGTTATAAATACCATAGTGCAAGGAACTTCATTCATTCATTTGGGTAATTGAGACTAGTCTGGAAGTAAGGTCTCGATGGTGTGTTGAAATAGCCATTAGCAGGACCATTAATTTTGTGAAACTAGGTTTGTTTACGGTCTGTCATGGCCAGTTAGACTAGATAACCGTTGGGGTATCAGTTTGAATTCCGGTAGAACTTTATCTGACATAACGGGGGCGGGGGGTATTGATCTATTTCCCCAGTAAAATGTGACGGAAGATTTAGGTTGCTTATTTTTGTTATTTTGGAAGGTGGGATAGCTCTACTCAAAATCGTCATGGAATAATCCGATGTCAATTGGTGTTTAACCTGGAATAACTGGTTTGAACTGGTTTGAAACGGATGGAACCGGTTTGGACCCGATCTAACCGGTTTGAAAAGGATTTAAAGGGTTTGAACTGGTTCTAACCCTTCAAAACCTGTCCAATAAAAGCTTAAGACAAGAGATCGGCATGGAATAAAGCGGTTTCAACTGGTTTTGAAGCAGTATCAACTGGACTGCACTGGTTTGAAACGGACGGAACCGGTTTCAACCGGATCTAACCGGTTTTAACTGGTTGAAACCGGTAAACACCTGTCCAATACATAATAAAGACATTGATTCGGCATGGTGTAAGCAGGTTTGAACCGGTTTTTGAACCAGGATCAATTGGTTTGAGCTGGTTCGATACGTATGGAACCAGTTTGTGCGGGATCTATCCGGTTTGTTGTGGTTGAAGCCGATTAAAACGTCTCCAATAAAGACTTTTGTCTTAAAATCGACATGGAATATACAAGATTCAACTGGATTGAACTGGTTTCAAACAGATGGAACAGGTTTCAACCAAATCTAACGGATTTTAACTGGTTTACACCGGTTAAAACCTGTCCAATAAATACATAAAATATAAAATCGGCATGGAAAAGATAGGTTTCAACAGGTTTTCATCCAGGATCAACTGGATTTGATGGGGTTGAAACGGATGGAACCGGTTTCAACCGGATCTAACGGGTTTGAATAGGATCAATCCCATCAAAACCTGTCCAATTATGACTTAAGACAAAAAATCGGCATAGAATAAATCAGTTTAGAAGCAGGATCAAGTTAACTGAATTAGGTTTAAACGGACTGAACCGGTTCGAACCGGATTTAAAAGATTGAAACCTCTCCAACAAAGACCTAAGACATAAAACCGGCATGGAATAATCCGCTTTGAACTGCTTTTGAACCAATATCAACTGGACTGACCTGGCTCCAAACTGATGGAACTGATGGACCTGGCTCCAAACTGATGGAATAAACCGGTTTGAACGGGTTTTGAACCTGGGTCAACTGGATAGATCTGGTTTGAACCGGATGTAACTGGTTTGAACCGGTTTAAACCTGTCGAAAAAATACTTAGGACGTAAAATCGTCATGGAATAAACTGGTTTGAATTGGTTTTGAACCTCTGTCACCTGGATGGAACTGGTTTGAAACGGGTGGAACCGGTTTGAAGCGGATATAGTCGGTTTGGACCGGTTTCAACCGGTTAAAACATAAAATCTTCTTGGAATCAACCAGATTGAACTGGTTCCAACCGGATTGAAACGGACGGAACCGGTTTCAACGTGAAGGAACCGGTTTAATCCGCTTAAGAACTGGTAAACCAGTACAATTGAGAATTAAGACATAATATAGTCATGGAATAAAACGGTTTGAACCGGTCTTCAACCAGTATAAACTGGTTTTAACTGACTTGAAACGGATCGAAGCGGTTTTAACCGGATCTAACCGGTTTGATCCGGTTTAAACCGGTCAAAAACCTGTCCAATAAAGGATTACGGCGTTAATTCTACATCGAATAAACCGGTTTGAGCTGGTTATGAAGTGGGATCAAATGGATTGAACTAGTTTGAAACGGATGGAACCGTTTTGAGCAGGATTTAAGCGGTTTCATTCGGTTTAATCCTGATAACATCTGTCCAAAAAAGACTTAGGACACAAAATCGGCATCGAATAAACCGGTTTGAACTGGTTTTCAGCCAGGATTAACTGGTCTGATGTTTTGAACTGGATAGAATCGGTTTGATGCGAATCTAACCGGTTTAAACCGGTTTAAACCGCTTCAAACTTTCCAGTAAAAACTTTAGACCTTAAATTGATATCGAATAATCCGGTTTGAAATGTTTCTGAACCAGGATCAACTGCCTTGAATTGGTTTGAAACGGATGTAACCGGTTTAGACGTATCTAACCGGTTTGAACCGGTTTAAAAGCTCAAAATCTGTCCAATAAAGGCTTTGGACTTGAAATCGGTATCGAACAGACCGTCTTGAATAGTTTTTCAACCAGGATTAACTGGTTTGAACTGTTTTCAACCGGATTGAACCGGTTTTAACCGGATCTGAAAAGTTTGAACCAGTTAAAACCGGTTAAAACCTGTCCAATAAAGGCTAACGACATAAAATAGGCATAGATTAAGCCGGGTCGTATTTTGCTTTGAACCAGGATTAACTACTTTCAACTGGTTTCAACCGGATGTAACCGGTTTCAACCGAATCTAACCGGTTTGAACCGGTTTAAACCTTATTTACCCTTCCAATAAAGAATTAAGAGATAAACCAGGATCAACTGGATTGGACTGGTTTGAAACGGATGGAACGGGTTTCAACCCGATCTAATCGGTTTGAACCGGACAAAACCGGCAAAACCTGTCCAATAATGACTTAATACAAACAATCGGCATGGAATAAACCGGTTTGAAGCGGTTTTGAACAGGACCAACTGGTTTGCACTGGTTTGAAATAGATGGAACCGGTTTGAACTGGATCTACCCGGTGTGAACCGGTCTAAACCGATTAAAACCTGTCCAATAAAGTCTAAGGGCATGAAATAGTCATGGAATGAACCGGTTTCGACTGCCTTTGAACCTGGATCAACTGGTTTGAATTCTTTTGAAAAGGATTGAACCGGTTTAAACCCGATAGAACCGGTTTGAGCCGGTTTAAAACGGTTCAAACCAGTTCATTTAAGATATAAGACATAAAATCTGCATCGAACAAACCGGTTTGAACTGCTTCTCAACCTGGATCCACTGGCTTAACTGTTTTGTACCGGATGGAAACGGACTGAACCGGATCTAAAACGTCTGAACCGGTTTCAACCAGTAAAAGCCTGTCCAATAAAGGCTTAAAACATAAAATCCGCATAGAATAAACCGGTTTGAATTTGCTTTGATGCACGATTAACTGGCTTGGACGGGATGTAACCGGTTTAAACCGAATCTCTCCGGTCTCAACCAGTTTCAACCGGTTAATATATTCAAACACAGACTTAAGTCATTAAATCGGTATGGAATGAAACGGTTTGAACTCGTTTTGAACCTGGATCAACTGGTTCCAACTGATTTCAAAGGGAAGAATCAGGTTTGAACAGGATCTAACCGGTTTCAACCGGTTTAAACCGTTTGAAACCTGTCATATAAAGACTTAATTCATAGAATTGGCATCGACCAAACCGATTTCAACTGGTTTTCAACCAGGATTAAATGGTTGCTGGTTTGATCTGGTTTGAATCGGATGTAACCGGTTTGTACCGGATATAAAACGTTTGAACTGGTTTAAACCGGTTAAAACTTGTCCAATAAAGGCTAACGACATAAATTCGGCATGGAGTAACCCGGATTGAACTCATTCTGAACCAGAATTAAGTGGCTTGAACTCTCTTGAAGCAGATGTAACCGGCTTAAACCAAATCTAAACGCTTTCAACCAGTTTGGAACTGATTAAAACCTTACAATAAAGACTTAAGTCATACGATCTGTAGGAATAATCTGGTTTCACCAGGTTTTGAACCAGGATCAACTGCTTTGCCTGAGATTAAACGGAAGGAACCAGTTTGAACCGGATTTATTCTGTTTAAATTGGTTTGATCCAGATTAATCCTGTCCAATAAAGATTTTAGACACAAAATGGTCCTGAAATAAACCAGTTAGAACTGGTTTTGTGAGCCAGGATCAACTGGTTTGAACTGGTTTGAAACGGATTTAACTGGTTTCAACCGGTTTGAACCGGTTTATACCATTCAAATAGAGATTTAAGACGTAAAATAGTCATGGAATATAACGGTTTGAACTGGTTTTGAAACAAAATCAACTGACTTGAACTGGTTTGAAACTGATGGAACCGGTTTGAACCGGATGTAACAGGTTTGAACCGGTTGGAACCTGTCCAAAAAAGAACTAACACATAATATCGTCAAGGAATAAACTGGCTTGAACTGGTTTTGAACTCCTATCAACTGGCTTCAAATACTCTGAGACGGATGGATCCGGATTGAACCGGATCTAACCGGTTTGATCCAGTTTAAACCTTTTAATGTCTGTCCTACAAAGACCTGAGACATAAAATAGGCCTCAAGTGAACGGATTGAACTGGTTTTCAACCATAATTAACTGGTTGTAATTGTTTAAACCGGATGGATCCGGTTTGAACCGGATCTGAAAAGTTTGAACCTGTTTGAACCGGTCAAAACCTGTCCAATAAAGTCTAACGACATACAATCGACAGAGAATGAACCGGTTTGAACTTGAGTTGAACCAGGATTAAATGGATTGAACCGGTTTGAACCGGATAGAACCAGTTTGAACCGAATATAACCGGTTTCAACCCGTTCGAACCGGTTTAAACCTTCCAATAAAGACTTAAGTCATAAAATCGATATGAAATTAACCGGTTTCAACTCGTTTTGAACCTGGATCAACTGGTTTGATCTGGTTTGAAACGGATGGAACCGGTTTGAACTGGATCTAACCGGTTTGAGCTGATTTAAACCGGTTTAGACTTGTGCAATAGAGACCTAACATATAAAATCCATCCTGGAATAAATCGCTTTGAACTGGCTTTGAACCTGGATCAACTACTTTGAAGTGGTTTGAAAACCAGGATCAACTGGGTTGAGCTTGATTGAACTCGCATAACACGGATGGAACCGCTTAAAACCTTTGCAATAAATTCTTAAGATATAAAAGGGCATAGAATGAATCGGTTTCACCTGGATTTGAACCAGGAGTAACTGGTCTGAACTACTTTGAAACGGATGGAACCGTTTCCATCCGGTTAAATCCTGTCCAATAAAGACTTTAGACATAAAAATCGGGATGGAATAAACCTTTTCAAACTGGTTTTGAAGCAGAGTCGAATCATTTAAACTGGTTTGAAACAGATCTAACCATTTGAACCGGATCTAATCGGATAGAACCGGTATAAACGGCTTTTAACCTGCAAACATATACTTAACACATGAATTCGGCATGGAATAAACCAGTTTAATCTGGTTTTGAAGCAGGATCATCTAGTTTTAACTGCTTTAAAACGGATGGACCGACTTCAAAAGGATCCAATCGGTTTGAACCGGTTTAAACCTCTCCAATAAAGACTTAAGACACGGAATTAACCGATTTGAACTGGTTATCAACATGAATCAACTGGTTTCAACTGGTTTGAAACGGATCGAACAGGTTTGAACTGAATCTAACAGGTTTCAACCAGCTTAAACCGGTTAAAACTGCAGGTTAAAGACTTAATACTTAAACTAAGCATACAATAAACCGGTTTCAACTGGTTTTCAACCAAGATCAACTGGACTGAACTGCTTTGAAACGGATGGAACCAGTTTGAACCGGATCTAACCGGTTTAAAGAGTTTCGTACCTGTCTAATAATCAGTTAAGACATAAAGTTGGACTAAAATACCGGTTTGGACCGGTTTTGAACCAGGATTAACTGGTCTTAACTGGTTCGAAACCGATGGAACCTGTTTTGAAACGGATCTAACCGGTATCACCCGATTTGACCTAGGTAAAACCTGCCGAATATAGATTTTAGTCATAAACTCGGCATAGAATAAACCGATTTGAACTGATTTTGAACCTGTATCATCTGCTTTGAACTTGTTTGAAACGGATGGAACCGGTTTAAGCCGGATCTAACCGGTTTGATCCTGATAAATCCTGTCCAATAGAGAATTTAGATATCAAATAGTCCTTGATTAAACCGGTTTGAACTGCTTTTCAACCAGGATCAACTGGTTTGAACTGTTTGAAACGAATCCAACAGGTTGAAACCGGTACAAACCACTTTGAACCGGTTAAAACCAGATAAAACGTCACTTGAAGACTTAAGACATAAATGGGCATGGAAGAAACCAGTTTGAACTGCTTTTTAACCAAGATCAACTGGTTTAACTGTTTGAAACGGATGGAACCGGTTTAAACCGGATGAAACCTGTCAAATAAAGACTTAAGACATAATATCGCCTTGGAATAAACCAGTTTAAACTTGTTGTGAACCAGGATCAACTGGGATGAAGTTGACTGAAACGGATGGAACCGGTTTGAAACGGATCTAACCGGTTTGAACAGGTTTAAACCTCTTAAAACCTGTATAATATAGACTTAAGACAAAAAGATCGGCATGGAATAAACCGGTCTTGAACTGGTTTTGGACCAGGATAAACTGGCATGAACCACATTGAAACGGATGGAACACGGTTTGGACCGGATCTAACCTGTATGATCAGGTTTGAACTGGTTCGAACTTGTCCAATAAAGACTGAGAACATAAAAACGGCATGAAATGGACCGGTTTGAACTGGTTTTGAATCTGGATTATCTGGGTCGATCAGCTTTGAAACGAATGGAATCGTTTTGATCCGGATCTAACCGCTTTCAACCGGTTTAATCCGGTTTTAAACCTGTCCAACAAAGAATTAAGACGTAAAATCAGCATGGAATAAACAAGTTTGATCTGGTTTTTAATCGGGATCAACTGGTTTGAACTGGTTTGAAACGGATGCAACCGTTGTCGACCGGATCTAACCGGTTTCAACCGGTTTAATCCGGTTGAAACCTGACCAACGAGGAATTAAGACACAAAATCGGCCTGGAATAAACCTGTTTGACCCCCTTTTTAACCGGGATCAACTTCCTTCAAATGTATGAAAGGGATGGAACCAGTTTGACTCGGAACTATCCGGTTTCAACCGGTTTAAATTGGTTAAAACCTGTCAATAAAGACTTAAGATATAAAATCGGCATAGAATAAACCGGTTTGAACTGGTTTTGAACAGGATCAACTGGCTTGAAAGGGATCTAATCGGTTTGACCGGGATGTAACCGGTTTGAAACGGTTCAATCCGGTTGAAACCTGTCCAATATATAATAAAGACATAAACTCGGCTTGGAATAAACCGGTTTGAACTGATTTTGAAGCAGAATCAACTGATTTGAACTGGTTTGAAACGGATTTAACCGGTTTCAACCGGCTTGAATCGGTTAAATCCTGTCTATTAAAGACTTAAGACATAAAATCGGCCTGGAATAAACAGGTTTTCACTGCTTTTCAACCTGGATCAACTGATTTGAACTGTTTGAAACGGACGGAACCGGTTTGAACCCGTTCTAATCCGTTGATCGCGTTTAACCGGTTGAAACCTGTCAAATAGAGACTGAAGACATAAAATCGGCATGGAATAAACAGGTTTGAACTGGTTTTGAACCAGGCTCAACTGGTTTGAACTGTTTTGAAATGGATGGAACCGGTTTGGTACAAGTCTATTAATTGTTTGGGAGAAGTATGTTAGTAGTTTGAGACATACATTTCAGTTGTTTTAATTACCTGTCAACAACACGTCATTGGCATAATATACACAGTTGAAATGACATTCTGATAAAAATGGCTCACTTTTAAAAATATAATGATGTTTCTAATAATAAAATCTGTCAAAAATCAATTCTAGATTGTGAATTGTTTGAATAAAAGTATAACTTAAAAGAAATAAAGCTTACTTATTTCACAGCAATCAGGATGATCCAGTTTTTCAATCCTTCAGCAAAAGTAGTGTTAAACTCTGTTCATTTTCTTTAGAAAAGCAGAGTTCGTTTATTCGAAAACATTTTTGGGAATTGAGAGATGACAGAGAGCAATTAACCTGTTTTATCAATGGAATAGTCAAGGTAAACTTTAATGTTTAATGTAATCCACAGAAAAGAAACAACTTTACACATGGAACATTAACAGCATTTTTTCTATTCAGTTGTCATAACTTAAACATTTATCCAGTCATATCTGAAGCCAGTCAAGACACTAAATGATTCAAAGAGACCTGTGATAACTGAACACTGCAAATGGCTCCTCAGATATAAAATATTAAGTAGCAGGTAGGGCAAGCTCCTCAAAGTGCACGATCTGGGGGGCACCACCAGATGTATTATTAGGGTTGTTTGTCCCACTGCAATGGCTCCTCAGATATGAAATATTAAGTAACAGGGAGGGCAAGCAACTCAAAGTGCAGAATCTGGGGGGCACCACCAGATGTATTACTAGGGTTGTTTGTCCCACTCTTGTGGAATGGCCCATGGAAGGGATACATGAAGAGATGAGAGTTGCCACTTAAATATCCACCCCCAACTCACCCCTATCATGTCTTACAATGTTGGAACCATTCCCATAAGGACTAAAGAAGAGTCCATATCTGTTTTTTGTTGAGCTAGTAGAGACCCCCGTATGATGCCAGCCATGACTGTGTCGAAACACATTTTTATTAGTAATGTTTCTTATGCAGCATATTCTGGAATACATGTGGGTGGCTGTTAAAGGAATGTTAGTGATGCATGGAACCATGTTTCATAAAATACAGCAAGCTACACCTGCAAAGGCTGAGGACTACGAATGTACTGCTAGTGTCGTGCCATTCATGTGGACAGGGGATGTGCACCGAGATGTAGTTGTGCCAGATGTACACCAATGATAAAACAAAGTATTAGATGCAGTGCAAGGAACAGAAAAGGGCCAGGGTGCAGTTTAAGCAGATGATGGTCGAGTTACTTATTAAAAGTGACTGTACACTAGACATATACCAGTATATATCCAATTCTATTGGTCTGTATGCTGGCCATATACAGGTATATATCCAATTCCATTAAACGTGTCTTGTAAATCATAAACCAGCAAGAATGTCTCATGCACAATGGACTCATATAGCACACGATGGATATGAAGCATTACTGAGGTTCAGTCCCCACACCCAAAGAGCCACATAGCACTACAGATCATAAGAACAGCTTGACAACTGCTAGGGAGGGAGTGGCCAGTGCAGCAGAGGAAATGGGACAGGAATTCGACCGCCTTGGTGCTATTGAGCTCGAGGTCACATTTGAATTTGACTAGGCATCATGTACCACGTGCTTATTCCTGGAAATCTAGATCACAGTTGGTACTGCACTTTCAGCAAGGTCAGTAATGAGTTCCAGGTTTAATGGGGCAAATATGCATATACCGTATATTTTGAGTTGAGGATGAAGATCCATTTGTCCTCAAGGATATAGACATTGTGGAATGTTTAATGGTGTGGGCGGGCAGATGATTGTTGAAGAGGCAGATGAGCGACGCACGTGCAGCTGCCACTCTTGCAGCCCTTGAAACAGGCATAATTTTTCATCCACTTCAAGTTCATCACCTTACGTCAGAGTGCAGATGAGTCGATCGTGGTGGACAAGTTTGACCAAGTGAAGGTAGAAGCACATAGGCCTGGGGTGTTGGTCATAATCATTCAGGAAACAAGACCTCGTCTTCCCACCAGCATAGATGTGCCTGACTAGGGCAATGATTATCCAATAGCCATTGTGGCATGTGGCCTTTATGAAGTGCAGGAACCTAAGGAACCCATAAGAGCAGGTACTTTAAACTGTGTTGTGCAGTGGGTGGCAGAATACCTTGATAATGTCCATAAGGGCAGGTCTCACAGGGGGCTACTAAAAAAAACCTGGAGGTGTGGGAACGGCGAGTTAACAAATAGGGAGCAACTGTTGATAATGTGGCCAACCTGAAAAAAGTCTCAAGCGATCCATCAGCCTAAGGGACATTGCCAGCGGCAAGATCTACAATAACAGGAAATATTGTGGAGTGGGGGCAGGCATATACTTGTTTACCACAACATGCACGCCTGCCTGGCGGCCGTTTCTTTGGCGTCAGTACACAAAATAGAGCTTTGAGGGCGATGCATAAAGTCTATCCAGCTGACCAGGGCGGCCAGTCCAAAGCGTGCATGGGTTCTTGGTGGTGGAAATGATAAAAAGCTCGACCCCAAACGAGTTGAGCAGTTTGTGCTGGCAGATGGATGGTGCTACAGAGCCCATGCAGATTGTCGAGGTCTGTAAAAAATATACAGACACTCCTGAAAAGCAGACGGCCAAAGTTCTGAAAAGTCTGCGTCACTGTCAGTGCAGCAAAACAATGAAACAGCAAGAACCCCACGTCCGCAACAGTGGTGGAGGAAGTCCAGCTGGTTTATGTTGATTTCGAGTACAACAGGCTCTGAAACAGTCCCAGCAAATACAGCGTACTGTGGTTGATCAGCTTCAACATGACCACTTGTTCCCCAGGACATGGGCATGGGGGAGTGTGCCCAATACTTTGCATGGTTCATCCAGCCAAGCTGTGAAATTGACCTATCGCCACTTGTCAATCACACTGGATCAATTAACCAATCAGCGAGCGTAAATTAGACACACCTCCAGGCATCGCTTAAGTCCGCCATTTTCCTCCTACAAGCTGCTAGTAGCAACAATAAGTTGATCATGATATGTATTTACAAATTTTTTAAATGATTTGTTTGATTTCTCGATCGATAGCAGTGAAAACATGTCTTCTAATTCTGACGGTCAATATCCAGATCGTCTAAATGGAGGAATTAGATGTATTCCTTTCCCGAAACACAGGCAAAACTTCGATGGATAACGACTTGTCGCGTGTACGATCAGCTGAATAACGACACAATTGATGGCAATTACAACGTGTTTGTTTGCATAAAAGTATGTTCCGTTGATAGCTTGAAAAAAAAAAAAAAAGAAATTGAAATTGAAAAATATATATGTAAAAATTAACGTTTCAAGAATATAGGTGGAGAACCCCTAACTTTCGGGCTTTGATATATATTATTTATTCTTGTATAGGAAGCACTGAACCCAAGGCTGCATTATTTTAAAGTTTGAAATTTTACAGTTTAATGTTGGCTTGTCCCAAAATAAATGATTTATCGTCTGGATCTTTCAGACACTAGAGTGACGCTTTACATTCTTATTAGGTTGAAGGAGGGATGGGGATACAAAAATGTAATTAGTAATAAAGAAATACGAAATAAAGGTTTCAAATAATTATCTTCCGATATATTAAACATGCATTTACATGTTTACATGAACAGACATCATTAATCAAAATTCCATCTTCCTAACATAGCAGACCTTAAGATTATTATGTACAACAGTATACTTCTAAACAGTAATTATTTACGATTTTGTTATTAATTTTTAATTAATATACTTCCAAGGCAGCATAAACATAGGTCAGATAAAATTAACAAGGATAACATTATATGTTAAATACATCAGCATCTTTTGGAGCAAATTTCCTTTCATATGAATAAGTTCTTAAACATCTTTACAATTGATTGTTATTATTTACTGAAATAAAACACTTAAGTTATTAATGCACGAACTTGAACTACATATATAAATATTGTCTACTGCAGTATAATTAATGCAACTTTGTAATTTTATATTTTTAAGAATAATACAAATCACATTAAATAAACATATCACTTAAACTGAAACATAATTCTTTGCCAAATACTGCATGTTTGTCGGAGGTTAAGTCACGTGATTTGGTAGGCGGAGCGATCTGTCGTCTGGCGTAAGGTCAATTACTAGAGTCACTTCCCGAGATCATAATTGCAGGATTTACGTTCTTGAGGCTTTGCCTCCAGCTGTCACCCTGTTATTTTCACCTGATTTGGCCATCACTTATCAAACCGGAGAAAGTGAGTTCGCCCCCAACGACCTTGATAATGGTAGTGTCATAAAGATGAGATAAACTTGTTTGTTTTGACAGTTTTGCAAACATTACGTTGTCGTCTTCACGTACTATTATATTTTCTTTGGACGGCTGCATTACTGCATTAAAGATTTTATCGTGTGCTAGAGTGACTTGTGGAAACATTAACATGTGTGAATATATGGTTAACCTGAAATGAGCTGCAACATGGATTTTTATTCCGGATCATGCTCTCATTTAACGTTAGTGTTCACTAATTACTACCAGCATATATATCCATGGTTTCTTGATTAAACGTTTAATTCTAAATGAATAAATCTTTAATTCAATGACAAATTGTGTATCTGTAATTTAATCACTGTTGTCGGTAATCGAACCTCAAACTAAATTAAATCTTCCTTGCCATAGATGTGACTTTAACCTTGAAAATGCATCACTCTAGCAGCAAAGACTTCACATTTGTATTACCTTTAGAAAAAACTGAGGTCTTGCTTTTATATTATCAATTCATGAAAGAAAATTACAATCCAAATGGCAATCATGTATCTAGGACAACTTTTTGCAAAATAGTACTGGTAGTTTAAACCAAAGTAAAAACTAAAATACGTGTATTAAGACCTCTCATCATAAAGATTTCTTTTTAAGTGTGTCAAAATACATCTTATTTCACAACATATAGAAATTCAAAAGAACTTATTTAATATCGTACTTATATTTCCCAAACAGCACATGGTCAGTTGGCATAATGGTTAGCTCTACTTGTCACAGATGTGAAGAGCGTATGGGATGGCCTGTCTTTCATGGTCATTCATATGTCCGTCCATTTGCAGAAGTTCCTACTTCAAAACTATTTGGAAAATTGCCATGAAACTTTAGACATACTCATCCCAAAGTCAAGTTAGTCCAAAATGAAAATGATGCTGCTCAGAGAATTAACAATGCAGCCATTTTGAAATTGCTTTCATTGTTATTCATCTTGAATGGTTTTTTTGTTAAAGACCTGTTACAAAGTCTACTTGGTCCGCAATGAAAATGGTACCAATCTGACAAACCAATATGACCATCATGACCGCAATGTTGAAAATCTTGTTGCTACTCCTCCTAAATGGAAAGTCACATTGACATGGTGTTTTTGTTCTGAATTAAAATGGTATAGCATGGACATCCAATATGACTGCTATGCCAGCTATTTTGTAATTCTCATGATTAGAAATTGGATGATCATATCAACATAGACACGGTGGCTCAGTGGTTAACGTACCGGACCTGAAACCAAAAGAATGCGGAGTCGAATCCTACTATCGGATGAGCCTGATTCAGCTAACGTGATGTGTTCTTGGGAAAGGCACTTTACTCCAATTGCCTCGGCACTAAATAACCTACTTGTGTTGCTGTGTCGTAAAAGCACCAATCATAGCAACATGACAGTGTAAGTCTGACATTCAATATGTCCAACATTCCAACCATCATGAAAATCTTGCTAATGTTACTCATAAATCGATGGTCATATCACCATTTGTACTAAAGACATTTGATGAGGCCTAGTTTGTCCTCAGTGTAAATGGTGCTGATCTGATAAACAATATGCCAGCCACGGCACCTATCTTGAAAATCCTTTTACTACTACTTCTCCTGAATGTAAAGTCATATTGGCATGGTGTCTCTACAAGAATTCTTACAATATGATGAAAAGGAAATGGTGCTGACCAGAGATCCAACATGGTCAGTAAAGTGGCCATCTTAAAAATCTTGTTATGAGTTTCACACCATTTTCCAGTACATGATAGGCTCTACATGGCGGCCGGTATATTTGGTGGAGGAAGAACCTGGAAAAATACCAGGAGGAACCACCAACCCATGGGAAGCTAGCGTTCTCAAATACCCACGTTGGTGG
>JAECUM010000852.1:0-63353 GCA_016617855.1 Megalonaias nervosa | reverse complement strand
GGTAGTTGATTAAGCATTTTTACTAACTTGCATTTACAATAATGTAATCTGGTTACTCAGCTAAAAATGTTTACAATGTAGTTTCTATTATTCTCTTTTTAAGTAATATGGCCAAAATAACTCAGAAAATTTTCAACTTGAAAATAAAGTATTGCTTAAATCCAGTGCTAAATGCAAATATGAATACTGGAATATAGAGGGCTTAATTCAAATAAGAACACATACACACACACACAGACACACATACATACATACATATATATATATATATATATATATATATATATATATATATATATATATATATATATATATATATATATTGCATTGCTTGCTTTGCTTCCACTTCTCCGTGCACAAGAGTTCATTACAAACAAAATTAGGAGTCTAACCTGTAATAATGTTTAATGTTATATTATTACAGGATAGATTCCTAATTGTATTTGTAACGAATCCCTGTGCTCCGTGTTGAGCTCTTCTTCCTGTACTGTCCAAAAGGAGAGAACACTACTCCCTAAAATTGATGTCTAGCTTGACTCCTGATATCTATGTCTTTATAAAGAGTACTGTGCATCTCTGTCTTTATACAGAAATACTTCATATAAAAAAATCTTTATACAGGAACACCGTATCTACAGCTCTATAGGTCTTTCTACATTGGTACTGTCTATCGTTAAGTCTTTATACTGGAGCATTGTTTATCTATAATTCTTTATACTGGAGCACTGTGTATCTATAAGTCTTCATTGTATACCACTATGTATATACGTCTTTATACTGCAGTCATGGGCGCCCGCAGCATAGGTCAAGTTGGGGTCACATGACACCTCTAGAAATTATACTGCAAACATGGCTGTCAGAATAAAAAAGGAATTGCTTGCTTGTCCTTTTCAAGGGAATTTGACTATAGTAACAATACTGCATTGTTAATTCCCAAACCCATGTAGTAACATTACTCTATATCCATGCACTGATTTTGTGATCTCCAAAACCTGATGTAGTAACAGTACTACAAAGCTATCCCCCCAAATCCATATAGTAACATTACCCTATGTCCAGGCACTAATTTGTGATCTCCAAAACCTGATGTAGTAACAATACTATAACTGATGTAGTAACAATACTACATAGCTCTAATGTTATCCCCTACATCCATGTATTAATATTATCCTATGTCTAGGCACTGATTTGTGACCTCCAAAACGCGATGTAGTAACAATACTACATAGCCATCACAGCCATCCCCCAAAACCTATGTAGCAACATTACCCTCTGTCCAGGCACTGATTTTATGATCTCCAAAACCTAATGTAGTATCAATAATACACAGCTATGTCCCAAACCAATGTAGTAATATTACCATATTTCCAGGCACTGATATTTTGAGCTCCAAGACCTGATGCAGTAAAAATATTACAACTGATGCAGTAACAATGCTGCATAGCTCTCCTGCTATCCCCAAACCCATGTAGTAACATTACTCTATTTCCATGGTAACAGTCTAACATTCATTTTTCAATTTGAAAAATATGATGTTGTAAGATTATTACAGCTGTGCCTCACACTGCCTCCAGAATATAAAAGAAAATTCAGTGTTGTCTTTATGAAATTGTTATATCTTTGTATTTAATATTAAATATCATTACTATTTGCAAATCCCTTCTTCATAGTAGCATTACCATTCCGGTGGCCTAAGTGGATAGATCCACCTCAGATGCAGGAGGTCACAGGTTTGAACCCTGGATGAGTCATACCAGAGATTTATAAAAATGGTACTAACAGCTACCTTGCTAGGCACTAAGCATTAAGAGGTTAGTGTTAAGATGGGTCAGCCTGGTGTCAGGATAAATGTGACTGGGTGGGACATCATGCCACATCTCTGCGGCATGATGCCCCAATGCTAGAGATCACTATAAACTGCCACACAGACATCATAGCAATATGAGTGAAAAATTATTAAATCTACATCAAAAATCCAAATCACACACACATAGTAATATTACTCTACTGATTATCAACTGTGACTACCTTCCCAAGCCAACATTGCTGATCTCCATGCTCAATGTAGTAATAATAAAACCCATCATATGACTTTGTAGAATAAGAAGATTCCATTTGAAGCTTAGAATTTTAAGTAATACACAAGGATGTGCTGAGTGTTTAATACAGATTTGTAATCACAAGGATGAAATTTCAAATCCAATACTACATGGATTCTTTTTCTCATATTTCTGTGCTAATAGGGTAGTCCAGGTCAAAAATGCATACTGTGAATATTGCTATAACTTTCAAGCTGCCAATCAACACTTAAAATTTCCTTACCATAACATAGAGCATAAAAAGTTAGATTTACACTGCAATATTCAGTCTAACTTTCAGTGACACGTAAAACCGTTTCAGCATTCAAAGAATAGTAACAGTAGTTAAAATGGCTATAGTAATTGCAATACATAGGTCTGAATCGTGTACTGAATATAGTTTGTGCAATGATACAGATATCAACAGATCGCAAGAATAAATCCACTTTTATCGATAAGATTAATCAAGACAGACAAATAATAACTACATAGTTCTCAATTAAACTTTGAGCAAGAATTGATTTAAACTTCAGAAAAAACACAGAGAATATACATTTTTAAGCAGAAATCAATTGCAACAACAGTTTTGTCACTCAGAATTGGACTATATATGCTGTTAATGTAGCTAGGTTGATCGGCGTGAAACATGTTTGTGGGACTTGAACTACTGCTTAATTTAATATGTAAATATGTTGCAAGTAATGTTTAATTTGATTATTGGGGAAAAAATTTCAAGTGATGACGCAAACAATTGTTTGATATTTTGTGTGCACTATGCTCCCAGCAAATTGTCAATATATTGAGAAGTCAGGTGTGAAGCACAAGCTAGCAATCTTGCACTGTTTTTCTACAATGGAAAATACAACCATACACATATGAATGTGAGAATAATTACTATATTACCTAGCTGGGGTTAGCTCAGGTGATTAGGATGCATGTAATTTAAAATCAGATTACGTAATTCATGCTGGGATCAGCCTGATATAGATAAGCTGTGATCAGCCCAGAATACACTATAATGCTGGGATCAGCCTAGCATAGATTGTTTTACTGAAGTAGTGAAGTTACTGTATATATATATATATATATATATATATATATATATATATATATATATATATATATATATATATATAGTGCCGGATTACCCAATAGGCAGAGTAGGCACCGGCCTTTTAGGGGCCCCGCGAGAACAGTTTATTAAAATTGTTGGTAGGTAAAATTAAAAACATATTAGGAGATAATTTGCGATGGTGGCCCCAAGATTTCGACTGCCTAGGGGCCTCCACAGGGTTTAATCTGGCACTGTATATATATATATATATATATATATATATATATATATATATATATATATATATATATATATATATATGTGTGTGTATGTGTGTGTGTGTGTGTGTGTGTGTGTGTGTGTGTGTCTCTGTATGTGCTTAGTGACTTGGTGGCACATGTGATATTTGTTATCATGAATAGAGTTGAATGGAGAAATAAGTTAGTATACTCATGTAGTCTTCATTTTTCTCACATTGCATGTATGAAACATTTATTTATACATGTCTACATTTTTATTTAAGAAATTGGGTTTATAAGGCCAACGAAATGAATTAATTGTAATGTTGCTATATTGCTACATAGCAGATACAACTTTGTCAGACTTTATCTGGCTCACAATAATTTTACTAAAATGTAGATCTCCAAACTCAGTTGAACAAGATTACTACATAGCCTGTATGTAAGACTGTAAGACTGGAAATCAAACTCCCTGTAGTAATATTATATTTTAATACAACGTATAGATATTTCAATTTACAATTTTATAAACAGCTTAAACAGCCTCTATTATCACCATGTATAAAATACAAACTTCTACAATTATAACTTGACATTCTGCAGTCAATTACTATAATCCTTTTATCAACTTACATGATTGTATGCATGAGTGTCAAATGAACAACTAGTAAACAATTCCTTACTGCCTTTTACTTTTATCATGTGTCCATAGAAGTTGTCCATTGACTTTGTTACCACAATAATAAAACATGAAAAATAGTATCAGTACATTTTTGATACATAGAAAAAAGCATGTAGCTTGTATGAGAACAGTAATGTCTTGCAAGAATCAAACTGTAAAAAGGAAAGTAAATCACACAAATCTTACAAATCTAATTTGCTTTGTGTCCTATGGTTAATAGCCAGTTTTGTGTCACATGTCAATGGCCATTTATGGGACAAGTCACAAGATTGTTAGCCTTACTTTAAATAACTTCTTATTTCAGTTTCCACCTTCTCTTTGTTAAAATTTTATTTCATAAAAATTGTACCTATTGTAACATGTACTGGAAATATATGTAACAGATAACCTCTATATATATATATATATATATATATATATATATATATATATATATATATATATATATATATATATATATATATATCTTTTTGTCATTTGTTTCAAGTTTTATTGCTATTTTTCTGGTGTTGTATATTAAGTCATTGTTCTGTACTTTTCCTGTTGGTGCTTCACAGAATATAAAGGTGGTTTCTTCTGAAAAAACGCCCAGATAAAATTGTTTGTTGTTAAGTTATACCAGTGCTAGCTCTTAATCTCTCTCCTTCCTGCAATGAAACAGAAAATAAAAATTGGTTGATTACTTCTAATATGAAACACCAACTGCATACCAACTATGAAGATAATATCAAGTATGTGACTTCTGAGAAACATACACTTTATAGTATATAAGACAGAGTAAATGGTCCCTTAAAACACATTTTAATAACACGTATGTAGATTCCATTATATAGAAAAGGTAAAAGTGAACAAATTATACATTTATAGTACATAAACACATAGTCTTAACATAATATTTTTCATCGAGGTTGAATAACAGCATGTATAGTCAACGGGATTATAAGAGTTGGAAACATATGGGTTTCCCCTTTATATGGCAACCTGATGGAAAATTTAATTGTGATATTTCTAACACTAGTCCACCAGTTTTCCAGGAATTACCAAAGAACAATTTCTACAAAAGTTGTGCTAATGTAATCTCTCTACCAATATCCAGTATTCATAGCATATGTAAGAGATTGTTTCACTTAATTCTCCTCAAATAGTTCCAATGTGAATAAAAATGTGGTGGGAGCGTTTCACATTACATGCACAATGAATGTTCTACCAAAGATTGGGCTATTAAAGACCAATCTTACAACTGTGTGGCTGTCATATGATCAAATGGAGAATATCATTCAAGTCACATTACCCAGAATATGCTATTATTTGTCTTTTAGACTAAAGTAAGACAAATGAGTGGTAGGAGGTCTACTTTGGCCTCTAATTGTGTTACTACTGTCACAATACAGCAAATTCATATTTAAAATGCTATGAAAGCATATTTATTTTTATCTATAGGGGCATTATTAATTTTAAGCAAACTTTCCAGCCCAGTTATGGTCAATACATTTTACATACATAATTTATACTGCTAATCAAATATACTGTTTAGAATTAAAGTTTAAAGTGCTAAATGAATATGACTTGGAAACTCTAATATAAAATATTCGTTCTCATTTAAGAGAAAGTAATTCACTAATTTATGTTAACCTGTTTGATTTCAATTGTATTTTTGGAAATAACTTATATAAAGGTTATAAAAAAAAAACAACCAAAAAACTAGCTACCAAATTAAAAGACACTATTAAATCAATTGATTGAAATATCATAACATGGAAAATATACCTTCACATGTTGTCTGACTGCTGCTGCAGATATATGTAGAGTCTTCTTTTCTGTCATCAAAACAAAGATGTTTCTAGAAACAAAAACATAGTCTTTTATCTCCCACTGATGTTTTGGCTCCATTTTGCCCTACAGTCTCACTTCTTTGAGGATGAAGTTTCAGAAATGACCTGACAACTGATATCAGTTTGCCGTTATGAGAGACCCATTTACTGGACTCTAGGACATGAAGGCTATCATATTTCAGCACTATCAGTATCAATTTGTTGGAATCCAATATAATTGCCACAAACACAAATGTGTTGCTGTATGATTCTGCAATTGTTCCTGTGTAACTGTGCAGGTCACTTAGGTGTAGACTTTTCAGAGCTTTTTGAGAAGACAAAAACATCTTATCACAATTAAGCAAAAATATTTGGGAAAGACAAATAAAATATAGATAAATGCATCTGCATTGATATGTATTTGACCCAATTAGATGTTCAGGCCGTTACAACCTCCTTGCATTTATTCTACACATTTGTTAACATTTTACACTTGACCTGGCTATTTTAAAATTCCAAGCCCAAAAAATTCACAGTATTCTGTTAATATCATTATTGACCGTATATGTTTATTTTAAATGTGCATGGAAATATGTATGTATGCATGCATGCATGCATGCATGTATGTATGTATGTATGTATTTATGTATGTATGTATGTATGTAGGCAGGAAGGTAGCTAGGTAGGTTGGTAGGTAGGTAGGTATGTACTTTCACCCAGTAAAGGAAGTTGCAGTAGCTCAATTGACAGGGAATCATACTCTTAATCCTAATATTCACACTTTGATACTTACTCAGGCCAGAACTGGGCCAACTGTTCTGGTGTGTCCTTGGGAAAAGTATTTCACTCACATTTCCTTATCATGATATAGCCAATATTGTGTTAAAAAAGTGTTGACAAAACCAACAAAAACAAGAAAATACATCATCCACTAAAATCTGGCTTCTAAGGGTTGATAATATAATACCTACTGAAGGAGACTTTAAGAACAGTTACTTAAAATCACAAAGAAAGCAAACTTTACCTCTGGTTTTTATCAACTCTTTATAGTACCTGCTTTGATATCATAGAAAAGAAAGTTCTTTTATGCCATGTCTTATCACTGTGGCTGCATTTTTTATTGTCAGAATCACTTATATCTGAATTTATTATTTGCTTGATAATTCTTGTTGACAATGGCTTCTATAGACTACCTTTTATTTCCGTTTCATTATAATTAATACACTGCATAGAAAACTGACCATCTTCATTCTACATTCAGAGTGATACTCTATTCAAAAGGAAGTGGTCAACTTTTCAGGCAGCAAGGTTCCAGAACTGACTCATGGGAATTAACTAGTGAAAAATAGATTTGATATGCAGTTGTTTTACTTCAGCTCTAAGTGCAAGTGTTCCCATTTTAATTACAGTCAATCAGTGCTATCTCTTATCTGTGTTAGTGAACAGATTTGCTGGCCCTGGCAGTCCAATGATACATCAATCTCTGTTAATTATCAGAGCACCTGCCTTAGTTACATGGTCTTGAAGTATCAGAGCTTGTAGTTCTGAGTCAGTGATAGTTTAGAAAAGTTGGAAATAAAGGTGTAAATATAATCAATAATTTCATGTGAATGGCTCCCCTACACCTGTAAAAGTGTACAGTACTTAACAGAATGGAACTTGCAGTTTAGTAATAGCACTCAAGAAAAAAGGGAAAAAAAAAACTTATATTCAAAACCATATTACTTGAATATTTTCAAGCAAGAACATCAAGCATGTGTTTTACATAGAAATGTTTTAATCAAACATTTTAGGTTCAGTTAATGTGTTATGGTTCACTAGTTAAGGAATTTAATAACTGATGCAGCCCCAGTGTGTATTATGCCTGGAAGCAAATGTCACTCTAATAGTATCTCAGAAAGGGTACACATACATGGCCATGTATGTTATTAAAAGTGTACATACATAGTTTACATTTGCTTATGAATAATACAGAATTCATGGAATGTATGCTGAGTGAAGTGTTCTGTATAATGAATGCAAATAAAAATTAAAAAAATGAAACATCAAGTTATTACAAGTCCAAAGTTCAACAAACTGAGACTGCATTTTGCCCAAAACTTATAAAATATACTAATTGTATACATTTTTCCAAAGACAGTCAATCTGGTTTTAATTTTAAACTTTTAAAATTTTTGAAAATCCTCCCAGGTTTTATGAGGAAAAAAAAACATTGAACATGTGTGTACTATGAGGAATCACTAGCCAAGATAATACCCAAATGTTTGTAATGAGTAACCTCCTGTATATTTGTTTCAGCTTTGTATACGTACTGGATGGTGTGGGTGCCCATTTTTTATATTATCATTAATTCAGTCTTGTAAGTATTAAATGTAACCAGCCAGGTCCATGACCATTCCTGTATCTTTACGAAATTAACTGAGTTTAAAATGTCAACATAGTTATTTTCTTTTAAACATGCTTAAGCCATATCTCAGCAAACATCATTACATCAGACTTTTTCACATTTCCCAGTATCAACTTTCTTTACTTTCAATACATTATTCACCGTATCATGCTGAAAAAAATTGGAGATATGTCCTTTTCCCTATGACACACCGATACAGATGAACCAAGTTGGCATAGGCATGTATTAAACCCACAAATCTTAGATTAAGAGTCCTACACTCTTCCAACTAAGCTCACTTAATGTATCAAATCAATTTAATGTCATAAACACTGTACATTAAAGTACATGATATCATAATGATTTCAACATGTTTCCTGACTGGGTTTAGCTTATATCCAGAGTCACAAGGTAGGATACTAATAAACCATACATTAAAATGACAATAAAAAACATTGCTAGAAAAGAAAAATATATAGCTGGCCCATGTAAAAATAACTTTTATGTGCATCAAATCATATAACCCAATAAAAGGCCGTGAACAGTTGGAATTACACTATGCTGATCAGATAATATATTTCTAAATTATATCAAATAATTAATATGTATATAATAAAAGAATTGTAAATATTGACATAAGATAGGGGTCTCAATACATGTATAATCCAAGCTAAAACCTTGCATTAGGAAATGTCAGAAGGTTTTGTGTATTAGTGAAAGTTGATTTGCACAAATGTGCCAAGAATTCCAACAGGATATTTCGGGAAAGCGAGAATAGTATTACTGTTGAAAAAATACAAATTATATCATGTCAGTGTTTTTTATGCCACCACTGTGATAGTAGAAAAGGCCATTTTATTTTGCTCATATCCATCAGAACATTTCTCTGTTCCTATATCTGTACATCTGTATGCCCATTCCAAATCCATTTTAGCACAATGGCAAAATAAAAGTATTCAACTAAGAATCATACAGTTATATGCACTTTATCATGGTTATAAGTAAATAAACTCTTAGATTACCTGGATATTACAGCAGTCTTTCTACCTTTTTTGTGACATTGAATTTTTGATTGCAAAAATTCTTACCTCTATTAGCAAACCCCTCTTGACATTTCCTAACATTTTCACACAAGTTACCTACCTATTCTTAAATAAATTTAAACCAAAGGCTAAGCACTAAATTGCCTGAAAAATTTTCTCAAAAGAGTTTATTATTATTATTATTATTATTATTATTATTATTATTATTTCATCTATGTGCAGGAAATTGTTTACCAGCAGTAACAACATAGACACTTCTAAGCCATCATGGTAGGTAATGATAATCTGTTCCAATATATTAAGATAATTAAAACTTAAATCTGTAGCATGGAGCAAATGTATTAGTTTATTATAGATTAAAGATGAAGATCATAAACCATACGGTTACTGGAATTGTCTGACTGCAGTTCATACAGTCTCTACTGAGTAATTTGGAAATTTCAAGTCCATACCAAGGGCACTTGCACATAGGGACAAGGAGGGTCATTCCCCCCCCCCAACTGATTTCACCTCTAAACATAACTTGGCCTCCATCTGTAAAACTTAATAGCTGAACAATACATGTTTGCCCCCCACCCAAAAATAATTCTGTGGATGCCCCTCCATACTTGCTTAGAAAGTTGGTGATGGTGGTACATGACAGGTACACAGCAGGTGTTTAGCAACCAATGGGGCCTTTATGAATTCTTTAACTTCTGATCAATCTATTTAAACAGGAGAGAGAGAGAGAGAGAGAGAGAGAGAGAGAGAGAGAGAGAGAGAGAGAGAGAGCATGAGAAGAATAAAATAATGTTTTCTGATTTGAAGATAAAAATGCTAGACACCAATATGTTATTGCTTTCCACAAGTTCATATAGTGAACTAACTAGTTATCCACGTTTACAATGAGGGTCAGGATTATGTGATTATTCCAATTATTCCAATTTCATGTTTGGTTTTATTTGTTTCACCCTCTATACAACAGCATAAATGGCCAGTTGCTTATGTCCATCAGTATGTGTCTTTGTCATGTGTGTTTGTTTGTATGTCCATCCTGAATTCATTTTAGCACAATGGCAAAAAGCTAAAAAATCTACAATCATATAACTTTGGACATGGTATCATGGCTATAAATATCTATACTGATTACATGTTTTGAATATTATGCAATTCTTCAAAACTGTTTTTCACAGATGAGTTTAACCTTTTGGACTTGGACTTTTAACTTTTGGACTTGGGAACTTTTGGATGAAAGCCTTGTTAGCACAATTAGCAAATGAATTTGATTATTGGTAAATATTATCACATAAGTTACTTATTCTTAAATATATCATCTCCTTGTTGGCATTAAATATGTATAATAAAAATAGCTAAAATAGAAATTATTATTATTATTACAACTATTATTCATTATTATTATTATTATTATTATTATTATTATTATTATTATTACTATAGATTTCATCACTGTGTAAAAAAACAAGTATTCCAGCAGCAAGTTCATAAGCATTTCTAAGCACACTTGGTCTGTTAGTTTTGATGATATCATATTACACTCTTTCGTTTTAATAAATGTCCAAGCAGTTATAATGTTCATAATTTATGTTTCATTCCTAAAGCATAGGAATTATATATTAGGAAATGTAAATCCATGGAATGGAGTAAGTGTTTTAGTTATCTAAAAATAAAATATAAAGAGTGTACAAAGAGTTGTTATTCTAAACATCAGACCCTATTAAAAGCAGTTTCAGTTTGTATGTAGTAGCATTTTACATCACCGAAGAACAGTTACATGGTAATTTGTAGATATGATCAGGTACTGACCAGGTCTCACACTATGCACAAGTACCTGCCTGGCTGGGTTTTAAGATAAAAATTTGATGTTACTGGGTTGGTCCCCCACAACTGCAGTAATAAAACATTTTAAAAAAATAAATAATGAAAATAATGTTATGACTGACATAAATAGGGGAGTGAGCGGAGATTTGTGGGCAAACTCGACACAATGTAAATAAAGAAACTTGACCCTGCAAGGTACCCTGCGAAATTTCCCTACCTGTCCATCTCTAGTAATTTGAACTACTTAGACTACTGCATTGAAATTTTACACACACATAATCACTCCATGGTCTAGTTGGTCCCAACAAACAGTGGTACTGGGTGGACATCCAATATGGCATCCAGAAAGGCCTTTTTGAAATCTTGTTATTGCTACTTCTCCTGAATGGATGATCCTATCAGCAGGACGTTTCCACTAAAAGTGTTCTTATGATGTCCAGTTGATCCTAAAGAAAATGGCGCTAATCTGATGTCCAATATGGCTGCCACAGCAATATCTTAACAATCTTGTTATGGCTGTTCCCAGTTTTACCAGAAGACTTCTTATGATGTTCAACTGATTTTAGTTGACTACAGTGGCAATCATGAAAATCCTATCACTTCTCCTGAATGAATGGTCATATCAGCATAGGATTGTCACAGAAAGACTATGAAGTCTAGTTGGTTGTAAAATAAAATGGTGCCATACTGGCTTCCTATGGTCAGCACAAAGGCTATCTTGAAAATCGTGTTATCTCTATTGTATTTTCACCACAAAACTTCTTATGATTGCATATGTGTTCAAATTGGAAATGGTGCCAATATGATATCCAGTATGGCCACCATGGCAGCCATCTTGAAAATAGAAAGTCGTATCAACATGAAATTTCCATCACAGGACTTCTCATGATGTCTTGTTGGCCCTAAATGATAATTATGCCAATCTGTCTTCCAATATGTCTAACATAGCGGTTAAATTGAAAATACTGTTATTGCTGTAGAATATCAGAGATGGTTTCAACTTTCAGCAATTAAAAATAAGAAATGATCTTATCTTGAACTCCTCACCAAAATTGTCAGCGTAAAAGGTGTTATTGCCTTTGAGAGAGTTTTGTTCCATTCTGTTTACACATTTGTTTACCTATCGAAAATAATACTTTTTAGAAGGACTGCTCTGGTGGCCTAGTGGTTAGAGCGCCTGCCTCAGATGAGGGAGGTCATGGGTTTAAATCCCGGTCGAGTCATATCAAAGACTTATAAAAAATAGTACTAACAGCTGCCTCGCTAGGTGCTCAGGATTAAGAGGTTAGTGTTAGGACTGGTCAGCCAGGTGTCAAGATAATGTGACTGGGTAGGACATCATGCTACATGTCTACAGCATGATGCCGCAGTGCTAGACATCACTTTTAACTGCCACACTGCAGATATCATAGCGATATGACTGAGAAATTGTTAAAGCTACGTTATTAATCCATATCACACACACACGCACACATACTTTTTAGAAAAAGAATATTTTAGCAAGGTTAGTCAAAAAGAATTGTTTTAGAAAATTATTTTCAACTCCTTTTCAAATAATGTATTCTTAAATAAATTTGTTGCTTTGCTGGTTTTCAACTGTCTGATAAAGAAAGATTAAAATGAGATTATTATTATTATCATTATTATTATTATTATTATTAGCAGTAGTTGTGGTAAATTAAGTAGTAGACATTATATCATTGATATATTTGCAACAAAGTTTTCCAACAACAAGAGAATCCTTTCACATTGTTTTGTACATGCACTGATGCCTCGAGGTTGTATGTTATTGTATCAGTTTTTGTGAGAAAAGCAATTGTGTGAGCAGTCAAGTCGCCCTTAGTGCACACATCCATAAACAGGTAAAGTCAAAACTATGGTATAATATATTTTCAGGTTGAATGAAATACGTGGATGCAATCATTTTGCAGTGTATGGGTGTAAATATTGTAGGGATTCAATTAATAACACTTGTGGATCTTATAAATTTCCCAGTAAATCTTAAATCACTGTGGACTCATGCCTCGGGTAGTAATGATCTGATATTGAAAAATGTCAATTCTGTATGACTGTCACTTTGTATATAGAAAACCAAACAGGACCAATGAAGAAAGTGTAGCTTGTGTGCCAAGTGTCAAATTACCCCAGATACATTTATGTTTTGGGTAAAAGCAGAAAACTCAAACAAGCAAAAAATATTGCATGACCAGTACATAATATTATTATAAACTGATCTGCAGTCAGTTAGCTTATCATTGAAACTACATGTAAGATGTTTAGCGTTTATCTTATAAGTTGTGTATTTTTCACTGCATATCATTGTGTTCTTGCTTACAATATGTGCATTTTCATAGGACATTGGGCAATATTATTTGTGAGGATTAAAGGAACATTTATGAGTTTTTAATAATGCATGGTTATTTTATAGCTTGGCAATATTAATAAAGTCTCAAATGTAGTTCAGCTAAAATGCCAAGAATTAATGGAGAACATTAGCTGGATACAACATTGTATTCTTGGAAATATGCTATTCACTGACTTAAAACTTAAGTCCAATTTATCAGAAAAAACATAGAGCCACTTAATTACTAAAACATGCTTTTACATTGTATGTATTTATGCTAGAAAGCCAGTGACTTTGGCAAACTCTACTTATTATATGACCATGATTATCTTATTTCTATAACATTGCTATGTGCGCCATTGTAAGGGCCAAAACAGATATCTGTCTCAGGTTTGCAACCTTATTTTTTCCTTGCATGATTTTGTTTTGGTACATTTAGTAAATTGTATTTTTCCTCATTACTTTCACTTACTGAACCTGAAACAGTTATCTGTTTATGGCCTCACATAAACATCATTTTCAAAGCTGTTTGTATAAAATATGTTTATAACAAAAATGTGAGCTAAAAAAATGAAGTTTCTTCTTTTAATATTGAATGTAATCAACATGATTTTTCATGGCACTAAATTCATATATATATATATATATATATATATATATATATATATATATATATATATATATATATATATATATATATATATATATATATATATATATTCACTGCTATCTCACCTCTGTTCATGTGGGTTTGAGTCTTGTGCATGGCCTGTGTGGGTATGTGAGAAAGCTACCTGTAGTTTTGTGTGAGTCGGTGGTTCTTATCAGGGCTTTCCCATGTTCTTCTACCACCAGTTATACTGGCTGCCATGAATAGCCTAACTTTGCCCTCTGAAATGGCATTAAACCCCAAATCAACACCAACAAGAACAAACCTTTTATACAGCTAATAGACTTTAACCTCGACTTTATCCCTAAAGCATAAAGATAACATTAAGATCATTAATTCCATGGAGTGGAGCAAGTATATTAGTTTGTTTGTTGATCAAAATATGGAGAATGCTAATTTGCTAAACAAACAGGAAGGCAGGCTTGGCTAGCAAGTTGTAGGCTAGTTGATGGTCATAACAAGTTATAAGCTGCCCAGCAAGATGATGAAAAAATCGAATGCTTCTTAATTCTGTTATTAACTGAGAGAGAGAGAGAGAGAGAGAGAGAGAGAGAGAGAGAGATTTTAATATTTTCCTCAATGAAGTATAAACATGAATGTTTCTGATTTTAAAAAAAAAATCCCCACTAATTATAGATTTTGAAATGTTACAGCTGTCCAACAATGTCCAAAATCCCACAAAATAAATATACCCATTCCTCTGAGTATTTTGAAAAATAAATATGGATTATGTGATTTTGCTGTCAAGAGTTTGCTCAAATTGGCATAGAAACTTATTTCATCAGTTACAATTGAGTTGAAGGACGGTGGTAAGGGGTGACTGTTTGATTGCAATCTGAACTCTAAAATCTAGTGGCCTGTCACACAGTTTTTTTTTTTTATTATTTCCTTGAATCACTTTCCTAATTGATTGGAAATCAAATTCAGCTAGGATCAAACACAAAGTGGCAGATGTATATCCTCACCTGAACTTAACTATAAGATCAAAGGCATTGTCATAAACAGTCCAACTTGGAAGCATCTAATTCAGGTGGGGATTCCTAAATTTGCTGTTTATGGTGTTGCAACTCTATGGTCTTAATCTTAGTAACAGAAAAAAGCAAAAATCAACATAGTTTAATAAAAGTCAGCAAGTAATTTATTTCCCTTGAATACAAAATGAAAATTTAAAAGGAACTTACACATGTTCAAATGTATGGAGTTACAAATGTATTCCAATGGCATTCTGAATAAATTCCAATACTGAACATGCTGATGTTCTAATAGCCTTGAATGTGCTAATGTGCTAAAAATCATGATTTATCACAATGATATAATAAAAATGTCCTTGAATGAATTCACAATAATCTCAAAATATTGATTTAGTCTGGAAATATTGAGCACTTTATAATTCCAGTGAATAATTTAAAGAAATAAATCCTCAAGTTAAAAACTGAGTACAACAATAAGACTGAAATTTTGAAGTAAACAGCATTAATATGAAAAGCTATGACACAAAAACAGAAGCAGGATGAGGGTAAACTTCCTTTCTATAACATTTTAAGTTGTCAACAAGAGCATGAATTTCCAACAGAAAAACTAAGTTTCCAATACTCGGATACCAGCAAACATGCTTACCTCCCTTATTATCTGAATATTTAATCTATCATAGAGAAATAGATATGTATTATGTTGTTCACAAAATAAATGTCACCTGTCAGGTAGACCCTTAACCAATCTACTGGCCAAGGTCAATCACATAATATAGATCATACATAACATATAATTTTTGAGAAAAGCCAAAAAACAATGCAAATTAAATATACATAACAATGTTTGTTGTTTATGTATTCCAATTCCATCTGTTCACTAACTCCAAAGATATTTCTGGTCATTCTTTCTGCTAATTAAATAACGAGTATCAAGGCCTAAATATTGCAGGCACAATGCACTGTTTTTAAATAAAATGCAATGGAATTATAAAATTTTTAATTTCACAACTGTTGTTTCAGAGATTTACACCTATGGTAAAATTCAAATTGACAATTATCAAACACCTATGATCCCAAGGAATGATTTTTTGTTAACAAAGTAGAGGATGAAAGAATTTTCTTTCTGCTTGTATACTATGTTTTTAAAGACATTAGAAAAATTTTATTTCATAATTTAGAGCATGTTCAATATTATTTTAGCTTGGACGAGCTAATGTATTGTGCTATTTAGTAAGCATTTTTTAATAATATATTACTCACTGAATCATTAGGTAGTTATATTATTTATTTTTCACCTTTAGCTGATATTACTACATGTCATTCTTTTATGTGGAAGTTTGAATATATACTTATTAGGAAGTTGTACATGAACCATTATTTCTACCAAATTAATTTGATTCTATATGGTCAGCATGATTCCACAGATGTGCCATACATACATACTCTTGGGGGCTCTCATTTGATATTTTTTAATATCAAATTCATTTTGGTATTTTTTCTCCAGTCAGAGGATACTCATAAGCTATACTAGGAACGTGAAGGTCACGCCCATTAAATACATTTCTTTTAGTTTTAAATAGGAAAAATATAAGAATATTTTCTTCATTCTGGATTCAGCCTAGCTCTATTCCATGAATCTGGGATCAACCCAGAATACACTCGTATGTGGGGAACAGCCTAGCTTAGATTTAGTTAAGATGGGATCAGCCCAATATACATTGCATGCTGGGATTAGCCTAGCACATAGTCTACTTAAGCTGGGATCAGCGCAAAATACACTTGAATTCTGGGATCAACCTAACACAGATTTTACTTGAGCTGGGACCAGCCTAGCACAGTCCACAGAAGCTGGTATCAGCCGAGATTACACTTTAATGCTGGGATCAACCTAGCACCAACTACCCTTGAGCTGGTATCAGCCCAGAATACACAATAATACTGGAATCAGCCTAGCATAGATTTACTTGAAGATGGGATCAGCCCAGAATATACTCAAACGCTGAGATCAGCCTAGCACCAATTCTACTGGGATCAGCCTAGCACTGATTGGGAATCAGTCTTTTACATTCAGATTCTCCCCCACAGAGAGAGCCAAATATTTTAAAATATTTAAATTACGTATTGATGTTATTTTAGTTATGAGTTTGATGTTGTAGAATATTGGTAATTATCAACAGTAGTAGCATGTTTAAGAGACAGGGAGAGTGAGTGTCAGAGAGAGACGAATGCATATACTCATGTATCCTTTATTTCTTACAATGCATGTATTAAATCATTTCTCGTACAGTTCAGTATTGTTTTGTTGTGCATAAACATACATACATACATACATACATACATACATACATACATACATACATACATACATACATACATACTGTAATAACCTGCATTTATGGAGTGCAATATACATGCATGTATGCGGTAAAATCTTTACATACATGCCATCCAGTTTTCATACATGCCATCCAATTTGGCCTCAATTTTTTTTTTTAAATCAGTGCATTACCAGTGCATTGCTCAAATTAGCTGACAGTAATATTTTCTATGATCCTCTGTTTTGTTTCCTTCATCTTTTAATTGTTAGCTGGTATAGTCTACATGTTTTGAGTTAGTGAAAATTGGGAGCATCAATGCCAGCGGCTGGCATCCTTGATAATTTGATTAATAACTATTTCTAGTTAGCTGTTTAAGACTGTATGATATGTACTTAATGTGTTTATAGCTCCTGTTGTTTAATTTGTATGCATCATTGCATTTAAGTTTGGTTTTCTCTTCTTTATTTCTTTGGTACATGCACATGTTGACTGCCCTGTCATGTGGTCTACCTCGGTAATATTTTAAGAGTGCATAACACAGTTTCCAAAACATTGCTATGAGTGACAGTATTATACAATATGTGCCGCAAAATACAAAACTGATTTTATTCTTGAGGCAATAGGACAATCTCAATGTAGTAATGTGTAAAATATTGAGTTGATAATTTCTATATATAATCAATGTGAAAATTGACTAAACATGCACATTTAATACAACTAGCTCATGCTTGTTTGAATATTCCAACAAAAACTGGGGGGTTTGAAGGCTTTGTTGGTTGTGGGTTTTGTGCGGTTTTGTTGGAACTGGGTTTTTGGTGGGCATTGTGGGTTTGTTGGATTTGTGGGTTTTGTGGGCTCTGTTGGTTGTGGGTTTTGTCAAAAGTATATAAGACTTTGTGGCCTGCTTGTGGGTTCGGTCAGCTAGCAGCAATCAAAAACTAGGTACATCACAGTTATTGTGAGTTTTATTTATTATTTTTTAATTTGGGTTTTTTTTGTTTAGTTTATTATAGCGTTATGTAACTTTTTCAATTTTTTTGGACAATAAATTTTTGTTTCAAGTTTATTTAAGCACAATGCAATATTTATTTAAGGACTGTTTTGGTTGCTTTTAATTATTTCTCTCTTCCAAGATTATATGCATTCCGGTAATTTCTAATTTATTGTGTCTGAAGTTTGAAGTCAAAAAATTGTTTTCCTTGCAGATTTTACATTTCACATATTACAATCAAGTCATATTTTCTCTTCTGTAGTAAACTTTATTACAACTAAATCCAAATATGGCAAATTTTATATCTAAAGGAGTAATAACTAATAGTATAGTGCTAATGTGTACCCTGACCTTGTGTGAAGTTATCATATACCATACTGTACCTCAAGACAACGATAGTATTCTGGCCTTGTATACAAACAATAAGACTGTCATGGTTATGAACTGACTTTATTCAATGCTTCTTAATAAATAAATCATTTTGGGTTATGGTTTACTCCATTCTTCCATCCTCAGTCAGCTGATAAGAAGCATACTCATCCCTGGTGCGTACTCCAGTGTAGTATTATCAGGACCTAGCTTGACTGTTATAATATAATTCATAGTCCATGCAACAAATTTGAGTGTTTCAAGAGTGAAGGAAAGCATAACAAAAAGAGCCTGTTTGCATAAAGGAGAAAATTCAGATTTGGTAACAATATTTCATTTCTTAATTACTTCCAACAGAGTGAAGAGTCTCTGGTGTGAAAAGATCAAAGATAACAGCTGTTATAGATTTTACTGAGAGTGAAGAGCAGTGATTTTGCCTGAGATGGCAAAAAACAGGGGGGTATTTTGCTGGACTAAAATTATAAAACTAACCTGACTGAGATCTGATGTGTATGAGTATCAAAGTAAATGATAGCAACTGTTGCGTGAATGGGATCCCAATTACTGTCTAGTTGTAGAATTAATGTAGACAAATCATGCCTGGAGAAAGTCCATTCATAGATTAGCTATACCAGAAGTGGTGCAGTGAGGATTTTTTGCCTTATAATTACTTATATCTAGCAGTAAAAGTAAACAGATGGCTATTAAATACTGTAAGTATTATTTATAAGCTGCTTGAAGTAAATCATCAAATGAATTGCCATGTCTAACACTGTAATGGCCAATGAGACAGACTTTGAAATTGATGAATTTGACAATTCCATGGAAAACAGTTATGAAACTGAGAGTAATAATGTTTAGAAACATCATTAATTAACCATATTCTGTGTGGCAGGATGACATCTCAAGTATTGATGTTCTGGGGACATCATTTATTGGCAAATAGGGAAATTCTTTGCAAGAAGATCTCTCAGAAGATCATGTTAGAGATACATCAGTGGCAGATGAATGTGGCACTTTGCAAGATGATAACGTGACCAAGTAAGATGATGTTGATGCATTTGGATTATCAGTAACTCCTACCAATGACAGCTGATTCAAGCAATTGCTTTCTAGATATAGAATTAATACAGATTGTGGTGTGTGTGTGTGTGTGTGTGTGTGTGTGTGTGTGTGTGTGTGTGTGTGTGTGTGTGTGTTTGTGTGTGTGTGTGTTTTGGCTCTTTAATGTAGCCTTAATGATGTTTCATTCATATCACTATGATGTCTGCTGTGGAACAGTTTATAGTGATGTCTAGCACTGGGGTATGATGCTGCAGACATGTAGCAGCAGGTCCCACCCAGTCACATTATCCAGACACCAGATCAACCAGTCCTAACACTAACCTCTTAATGATAAACACCAAGCAAGGCAGCTGCACCTTACATTTTTATAAGTCTTTGGTATGATTTGGCCAGGGTTCGAACCCGCGACCTCCCACATCCGATATGGAAGCTCTAACCACTAGGTCATCAAGGCAGTCCAATACAGATGAAAAACCTGCCATTGATTAAAAAGGATCAAGGTACTGTATCCAATCGTGAGTCTAATCAGTCTGCAAACAACAAAGATCTAGGTGTGCCATAGCATAGCACCTGCAGATCAGGGTCTATGCTGCTTGTTCTACTGATTACTCCTGGCAAACTGCACAGACCAAGATCTGCTGGTGCATTATGTTACAGTTGATCTGTGTCTGTGCAGTTAACATTTGGACTCATAAGTGAAAATATATGGTACATAGAATCTTAAGTGTCATGTACCAAAACATGTCTATACCTTAAATGCCATGTAGTTTGAGGATTTTATCTTTTCTACTTGTAATTAATTGTAATATCTCTCATGCATGATTTCACCTGTAGCAACTTTATTATTTTACATGACTCTACAATATCCTACTTCTGACTCAAATTTGTTATCATTTGCTATTTCACCAGGATGATGAAGTCAAAGGTCATGTGAAATAATGAGTTTTGTAGATCTAGGTATGTGTTGATTTTTTAAGGTTCTTCTTGTGTCAATATTTTGTTCACTATTAGCATACCCACATCAAAACAAGTCAGAAATTTGTCATCAGTTTGTAGTTTTCATTTCTAGCACACATATCAAGCCTAAAAAAATAAGGAATGTAGACACAACTTAATGCACATGATACATTTATCAACTTGACTGTTCTTTTCATCATCATATACAAAGGCATTATGTCAGCTATTGATGGTATATTAACAGCTCTCAATAATTTCTTCATGTAATTCCTGCAGTAGCCATATTTAGAAAGTTAGAAGAAAGTATAATAATAATAATAATAATAATAATAATAATAATAATAATAATAATGTGGACTTAGGATAGTGCCTATTATTTTTAAGCTCTAGCGTATTAGATAACACATACAAATATAAACAACAACAAGCAACTTACACAAACAAACACCATACATGTACAAACAAAAACATGCTGACAATAATTAAGGAAGTAAATATTATTAAGTCTTCAAGTCTGTTCTTGTAGTCAAAATATTTGAGTTTGAAGAGCACTTATGAATGAGAATACAGTGTCCTTGTGTCTAAGTTCTATGTGCAATTCATTTCACATAGCTGGGCCCTGGTGCACAAAAGAACACTGTCCATATCACTTCACTTTAGCAAGGGGGTAACAATGAGAATACAAGTGTCAGAAGAGAGGCCACAAGTGGCCGAGTGGTCTAAAGCACTCACCGTTACGGATCACTGCCATCTCACCTCTGTCTGCTTAGGTTCGAGTCTCAGGTTTTGCCAATGTGGATATCTGAAAAAGCTTGCTGGCAGCTTCTCTTGGATCGGTGGTTCTTTCTGGGGATTTCCCAGTTTCTTCCTCCACCATTTATTCTGGCTGCCATGTATAACCTATCTTGTGCTGAAAATTGGTGTTAAACCCTATAACAACAACAATAACAAGTGTCGGAAGAGGATTTGTTATTGTTGTTATAGGGTTTAACGCCATTTTTCAGCACAAGATAGGCTTCACATGGCGGCCAGTATTAATGGTGGAGGAAGAACCCTGGAAAACCCCGGGAAGAACCACGGACCCACGAGAAGCTACTGGCAGGCTTTCTCACATACTCACGTTAGCCGAGCCTGGACTCGAACTCACGCAGACAGAGGTGAGATGGCAGTGATCCGTAACGATCAGCGCTTTAGACCACTCGGCCACTCGGGGCCCCTCGGAAGAGGAGTGTAAGTTTCTCGATGTTGAGTACACGAGTGAGGTCAGGTAGGTATATTGGACTGAAGATAGTCAATGAAATGGAGACCGCTCTGGTGCTCTAGTGGTTAGAGCGTCCGCCTCAGATGCAGGAGGTCGTGGGTTCAAACCCAGGCCGAGTCATTCCAAAGAAAAATGGTACTAACAGCTGCCTCACTTGGCGCTCAGCATTAAGATGTTAGTGTTAGGACTGGTCGGCCTGGTGTCAGGATACTGTGACTGGGTAGGACATCATGCCACATGTCTGAGGCATGATGCCCCAGTGCTAGACATCCCTATAAACTGTCACACTACAGACACTTTTAGCGATATGACTAAAAATTTGTTAAAGCCATGTTAAAAATCTAAATCACACACACACACACACACACACACACACACACACACACACACACACAGAGTATATGAAATGTAGCATAGTGAACATATTTTGTTTTTGATTCTGGATTGAATGGGTAGCCAGTGAAGACTACAGAGTACGAGGGAGGTGTGCTCAGTTTTTTTTGTATTCTAAGGATGTTCTGAGCAGCCATGTTTCAAACTTGTTCAAGTTTCTGAAGTAGATACTGAGATGAACCATTTTGAAATGAATTACAATAGTCCATTTTTGAAAGTACTAAGGAAAACAAAAGTTATTTAGTGGCATCAGCTGAAAGAAGACTGAATAGAGCCCTCCATATGTTCATTATATGCTGGTGTAATGATAGCATACTGTCAATAGTGACATCTAGGCTTCATACTGACATTGTGAATTTAATGTTGGTATTGCTGATGCTTATTGTTTGAGGTAAAGGATGTGAATGAGAACTTTTTTGTGTGGTGATCAGGATGGTTTCAGTTTTATCATCATTCATGTGCAGCTTGTTATATGTCATCCATGGAAATGCAGCTCTCTATGCCTTGGATAGTAACCTGAACTTCATTTGGACAGGTAAATTTGTGTATTTGATAGTCATCAGTTTACAAATGGTGCGACGCTAGAAGTCGATCCATAACACTTGAGAGCGGATGAGTGTAGAGAACAAAGAGAACAGGGCCAAGAAAGAGAGCCTTGTAGAATACCAAAACATAGATCAACTGGGCTGACTATTTAGGACTTGAACCATAGTAAGGCTGTATTGTGAATGCCGGAGATGGTGAAGTAATATATCATAGTCTATTGTGCTGCACACAAGTCAAGGAGGATGAGTTCTCACAGTAATCTCTCCACTATCCAGAGCATGGAGAAGGTCATTAACTACTCTCAGGGGTGCAGTTTCAGTACTATGGTGAGGGCAATATGCAGACTGTACATTGCTAAAAAGACTGTTTGCATTCAATGAGATACAAGTTGGGATAGAACATATAAAACATTGACCTGGCAAGAATATTTTAAAAATAACTTCTTGCAAACTTTTTAATGGCTTGGTCAAAAATTCTTCAAAAAATGATAAGAATACATTGATCCCAAGTACTGTCTGATTCAATCTGGTATAATGATAAAGGAAGAAGTCAAACTCATCATTAACAGGCTTGGCATTAGAATAAAACAATATTAGTGCGAACACAGATAAGAGAAATACACAACTTGCATACAATAAATTTGCCTGATAAAGTTTGATATATACATACAAAAGGAACTGCAGAGACCCCAATATCACATCTTAATATATAGGGACATGTGTGGAGACACCAATATAAATTGAGTTAAACCTGTCATTAGTGGCTACGCATGGGACATGCCAAAACTGGCTGTTCAACAAAGGTGACGGTTGTACATAGGTTTACATTTCTGGACAAATACCATGCACCGAATATTGGCCATTGTTATTGTTATTATTATTATTATTTCAAGATTGTTTACTGTCCACTGTACAAAATAATAATAATTATATGTCTGTTTTTCTCTCCCAAATTTATGTTCACTCAAACTTATCATATCCTGCTCACTTTTGTCCATGCTAGAAATGAAATCATCATCAACTTAAAAATATTTGTTTGTTCACAATATCATAATGTATATGTGACCCATGAACAAACAATTTCACCTGCCTTCACGGACATGTTTAAAATACTGAATGATCCTTAACCCTCATGAAATGGATTATAACTTGTATCTGTTCTCAAGATGTTTTTAATTCACAGGCAAATAGATGAAGATATCTAATTTATGCTTGTCACAGTGGCAGAAAAGGTGACTTCCATTTCTGTTGCAATAACACAAACCACTTTTGGCTATTACCCGGAATATTCTTTTTCCTAAGCCTCATTACCAATTTCCATATTTTTCAAAGTTTTGCCAGCCTCAAAAAAGATTCTGGCAACCCTACACAACTCTCCAGAATGACATTGCAACCTGATTGAGGTCATGACCTTGGGTTAGGGAACCAATGATAAAAACAATCCCTTCAAAATGAATCAAATATTCAATCTGCATAAACAAAATGGTCTATGTAAATAAGCCGTATTGGACTCTTAAGGCAAGGATAAACCACTGTTTAAGGATAAACCACTGTTTACTTAGTAAAGACTTGGATGCTGACCATGGAAAACAGATAACCATTACATACAAGACAATTATATAAGGAATCTTCCAAGGATAAATTATAATGGCCGTTGTGAGCTGATGACTGCTGAGTAAAGGTTATCATTAGCATAGATTTTACTGTAATATGGACATAATGTATTGTACAGTCACCAGCATAAATAATTGGGACATAAGGAGTTGTGGACCTTTACAGTCATCAAACAATGAAGAAATAGCAAGATTGCTACACCAACCAATAAATAGCCATGCCTTTTTCAGTCATGAAACAATGAATAAATAGTAAGACTACTACACCTACCAATGAGCAGCCATGCCTATTTCCAACATTAGTTCGGCTTATTATACACGCCTCAACAATCATTGGGTCATGAATCACTTAAGAATATATTGAATGTGGTACATCAGCAATGAGCCGTCATGGCTCTTGTCTTCGTTAATTACTTCATGCAACTTGCTGGAGAAAGCATCAGGCCTATTTTACATTCCCAACCCATCAGAGAGTCACGAATCACTTAAGTATATATTGAGTGTGGTACACCAGCAATGAGCCGTCATGGCTCTTGCCTTCTTTAATTACTTCTTACAACTTGCAGGAGAATACATCAGGCCTATTTTACTTCCCCAATCCTGTAAAGGGTCATGAATCAATTAAGCATATAATGAGTATGGAGTCATCATGACTCATGCTTCCATTAAGCGGGCCTATTCTACATTCCCAAGCCATTAGAGGGTTATGAATCAATGAAGTGTATAATGATTCACCAATGACTGATGCTTCCATTAGTCAGGATTATTATACATCCCTAAACATGTACAAGGATACTTTGATGTCCCAGAAACTTTGCTACAAATTTACTTTACTGCATTTCAAATGTATTCCAAGCTGTTACTCTACCAAAATCTCCATTGGTTAGTCCCATTTCAAGTGCTTCGTTTGTCCCAACCAGCCTGCCAGTAAGAATTAGATCCAGGGCACAAGACAGTCCTATTAGCTTGGTAGGTCTAACAGTGCCTTTTCTACAATGGCCACACCTGTAACAAAAAAAGTATTTTCCATGGATTCTTTTAGTGTTTTATAGCACAATGTCACAAATATGTTATGCCATGCCTTGGCAACTGGAATAAAGTGCCTTGCCTAAGGGCACACCATACAAGCTAAGATTCAAACCCAAACACTTTGGGAACCTATCATAATGTTGGGAATATAAGATCAAGGAAAATCATAACTGACTGATTGGTCATGTGACTTTTTCTGACCAGTCTTTGACTATGTTGCTTAATCTGGATTTGTTTATTTTTTAAACATAGATTTAAATCTTTTCCAGTCATATCGCTATGATGTCTGCAGCGCAGAAATTTATAGTGAAGTCTAGCACTGAGGCATCATGCCACAGACATAGAGCATCACGTCCCAACCAGTCACATTATCCTGACACCAGGCCGACCAGTCCTAACACTAACCTCTTAATGCTGATCGCCAAGCGAAGCAGCTGCTAGTACCCATACTTATGAGTCTTTGGTATGACTCAGCCGGGGTTTAAACCCGTGACCTCCCACATCCGAGGCAGATGCTCTAACCACTGAGGCTACCAGAGTGATCCTATTTTGCTTGATCATCATACTGCTACTTAAGAGGTTTTTTTTTTTAAAAAGACATTTATATTCTTTAATATTTTATCCTTTAATGTTAATCTTCATAAACATCTTATCAATATTAAAAGTTAATGCAAATCAGATGATTGTGATATAGGTCACACGGACATGTCATGTCAGCTCTATCTAGGTACTCCATCACTTTGCACAATGACTAATAGATCTGTTTAAATTACTGACCAATTTTTCATTGGAGACTTCTGAGAGTAAAAGCACAGTGACATACCATGTTAGCTTTCTATGCGTGTTCCATCACTTTGGATAATATCTGATTGACTTATATGTTTACTTCATTTACCAATTATTATTTCAATATTGTATACCCATCCAGAATTATTATTATATCAATATTATATACAGAGGAAAATATTCTCTAAATGGCATCTGACATGCTTACTATGAAATTACATAAAATGTTTTAGTCTTACATGTATACATAACAATTATTTGTCTGTTGGACTCACTGGCTGTACTTTAATGGCACTATTTTGACTTTATCATATCAAGGAAATGGGAGCTAAGTACATTTCCCCCAGTCACACCAAGGACCAACTAAGGAAGTCAACCACATAAGTCATACACACAAATGACACACCAAGGATGAACTAAGTCAACCATATGTGTGTATATATATATATATATATATATATATATATATATATATATATATATATATACTTGTCTTTTGTATCAAAGACTTCTTGAACATGGTAACAAGAGGTTATATAAATAACCCCAAAATAGTCTGCTATATTTGTAGCAGTTTTGTGGTCCAGAAGCAAAGATTGAAGATCACAGTTTTGTCAAGAAAGTGGATGATGTATAGCTTGGAATTAAGCTTAGAGATCAAAATAAGTCGTGGGTTCCACATAGTTTTATAGTACATACTATGTTTCATGAGACAAACACTTGTCTGAATACAAGTACATACATGTTTCATGAGAAACAAACACTTGTCTGAAAAAGTTCATACCATGTTTCATAGGACACAAACACCTGTCATAATATAACTATATACCACTTATTATGATACAACTACATGCTAAATTTGGTGGACAAACACTTGTCATGATACAACTAAACCGCACATTTCACGAGACACAAACACTTGTCACAGTATAACTATATACCAAGTTTAGGACAGAAAGACTATTCATAATACAGCTGTATGTCAAGTTTCATTGGACACAAACACTAGTCATAATACAACTACACAGCAAGGTTGGGACAGAAAGACTTGTCATGATACAACTTCATAGTATGTTTCATGGGGCACAAACACTTGTTGTGATATAACTATAAACCAAGTTTAGGACAGAGAGACTTGTCACGATACAACTGTATATCAAGTTTCATTGGACACAAACATTAATTATGATACAACTACATAACAAGTCTGCGACAGAAAAACTTGTCATGATACAGCTTCATAGTACGTTTCATGGGCACAAACACTTATTGTGATATAACTATAAGCCAAATTTAGGACAGAGAAACTTGTCATGATACAACTGTACATCAAGTTTCATTGGACACAAACATTAATCATGATACAACTACATACCAAGTTTGGGACAGAAAGACTTGTCATGATACAACTTCAAGTTTGGGATGCAATGACTTATCCTTATACAACTAAACAGCAAGTTTCATGGGACACAAACACTTGTCATGATAGAGCTACATACCACATTTGGGACACAAACATTTGTTATGATCCAACTCCATGTCAAGTTACACGGAACAAAAAAACACTTGTCATGTGATAACTATATACCAAGTTTGGGACAGAAAGACTTGTCTTGATACAACTATATACCACCCTTGGGACACAAACAGTTGTCATAATCCAACTACATGCTAAGTCACATGGTACAAAAACCAATTGTCATGATATAACTATATACCAAGTTTAGGACAGAAAGACTTGTAATGATACAGCTACTTACCATATTTAGGACACAAACACTTGTCATCATCCAACTCCATGCCAAGTCACATGGTACAAAAAACAGTCATTATACAACTACATACCAATTTTGGGACACAAACACTTGTCATGGCATAATTTCATGCCAAAATTCATGAAAATATCTTAAATTATTGTCCAGATAAGAAGAGTGTGTTGGAGCGATACACATAATGTATGACAAAAAATGTGGATAATTCTTTAATTGCTGATCAAAACTCCTCCATTGTCAGAGGACACAATGTCTAGCCATGATATAAATGCAAGTCAAGTTACATGACAAAATCTCAAAGGGTTCGGGAGTTTTAAAGTAAACAAAAGTGAGATATGTGGACAAATGGACAGATAAGCATGCTGACTCCAGCATGCTACAGCCCACCACCAATTCATTTGCAGGCATATATAAACTTCATTTATGATGTTATTGGTCTGTTTGGTTTTGTAAAACTGCGCAACTGAAGTTGAGAATGACTCTACCTCTAACAAGTTTCTTGTGTTTACATTGGTTATGTTAAGTCATGGGGAGAGGTAGATCAACACCTTATCAAGTCAGTAAGTAAAATACAAAGTTTTAAGATTATAAGGAATTCTAACTCTCACTCAGGTGAAACTCAGAATCACTGAAGATGATTGACTAATGTCAAATCATTTACCAGATTACTGGATACAATAATCTAACGTCAGATCACCGACCACTCAGATGCTGGAATTTGAATGGCTGATCGATGTCAATTCACTGACAAATCAGATGACAGACTTTAAATGGTTGTTATCGAATCCCTGAAAATTCAGATTTCATGTACCGATTGGCTGATATTAAATCACAAACCAATCAGATGTCAAAATCAGATTGGCTGATGTCATATCATGGACCACATGTTAAAACTTGGAATTGTCTCTAAGTGAAAAACTTGAGTCCTGGTGATTGTGACAAACCTTTGAATAACACCATATAATGTCATCAAGCTGTTAAGAGTTGGCCGTGTAGCCACAAGAAAATCTTAAAGATATCATCTGAAATGAAGTTAGGGTTATAGGAGGGGTAAATGGGATGCATGACATGTTAGTAATTATGACCAAAGGAAATTTTAGTGTGTGAAAAAGTTAAAATATACAAGTTTGAATGGACAGGAAATAACAGATATTCAGTGTGTAAAAAAAGTTAAAATTATACAAGTTTGAATGGACAGGAAATGACAGAATAGCAATGCCAATATTAGGGTTCTAACTAGCCAGAAGCTGGTGTGATAAATGTCTCTGGCCTTCCCTTAGAGACAAATAGTAAGGAAATAGAGAACAAAATAGAAAAAAAGGCTGAAGATCAAAGTTACATCCAGCAGAATGGCAACAGTATGGGGATATAGGAATGTTAAGACAGGAATAAGTATAATAAAGGTCTTTAAAGAAGCCAAACACACCCCCAATTTTTATGTCATGGGTTTCTTGCTCAAGACTTGATACAGGGGATATGAGTAAGATCACCTGTGCCCAAGATGCAAGCAGCCGGGACATAGCCCAAAAGACTGCAAAAACAAACCTGCAACGGCCACTTACACTAGTAAGGTGGCAAACAACTTCATAAATGTGGCGGAAGAAGAAACAGTAGGGGCACATGAAGCTAGGCAGGTTGAAATTGATAACCTATTAGAACAATGTAGAAAAGAAAATATCCAACCCAAACAAAATGAGGAACAGATGCAGACGCCTAATTCGGCCCAAACTGAAAAAAAAAAACAAAACAAAAAATGACAATCAAAACACGCCAAAAGGTGAAGAAATGTACAGCATATAGGCACCTAGCCTAGAGAAAGAAGAAAACTCCACAATATGAACAGAGTATGAATTGGAGGATTTTAAAAAGGAAAACACCCAAAAATACAAAGGAAACCAACCCAGAAACTTAAGAGAAAAATATACCAAATAGGAATAAATTTTATATGATACAGTATCTAATGGTAGAAGAATGCTCCTCTATGGAAGAGTAAGATATACCTGACCAAAGTGGGATTAAACCACTAACATTAACACCAGATATACCTGTCTTAAGTGGGATTAAACCACTAACATCAACACCAGATATACCTGACCTAAGTGGGATTTAACCACTAACATCAACACTAGAAAACAAATCCAGAAAACACAAAGATAGAAAGAGGACAAAATCCTTGTCAACATCTGAAGAATCCAAAGACTTAATTACCAAGAGAGAGAATAAGAAAAACTCCCCAAACAGTAATTCCCCCACAAAAAAATCACTAAGTTTTTAAAAAACAGAACAAAAGGAACAAAGGAAAAAGATAATTCAAGTAGTAACTCTAAACTGACCATGGACTCAGAAAACTTTACCGCCTAGATGACAAATGACTCAGAAAAACGACAGACATTACAAGTGAAGGGCAAAGTATAAGCAGACCTATATAATGTGGGGAAATAATAACAGAAAGCTCAAATATGGATGTAAACAATCCAGAAAATAACAAATTTTCTTACTCAAAGAAAGACAAAATTGAACAAGAAGCTCTTGGCCACGGCTGAGCAAGAGGAAGTTCAAACTAACACACACACACACACACACACACACACACACACACACACACAAGTAGGATAGCTTCCATTAATATCAATGGAATAAGTGATGAAAAGATAAGAAAACTGCACGAGGTAACAAATATTCCTGCAGGAAATGCTCAACAATCTGACAAGAATTTAGGACAATATGGAAAGAGAAGTTTAGTGCAGTAATAATCAAAAGTGATAATTTAAGCACTAAAAGAGCAGGAGTAGCAATAGTAATTAAAAATAATAGAAATATAACATGGGAAAAGTTCAGGTAACGGATTGTTTAAAGGGGAGAGTATTACACATACAAATAAAGGATTCGAATTTAGAGAATGTATATTTTCTGGCACAAAAGAATAAATAAAATTTTCACTGCAAATCTACACGCTCATATTCAGGGGTACACAATGGACAACTTTATAATAGAAGGGGATTTCAACTGGATCGGGGACGACATTGATAGAAAATCAGAACTAACTTCAAATGACAAACTCAAGAGAAACAATGAACAACCTTTTTAAAGAGAATAAATTATATGATGCATACAGAAGGCTTAATACGATACGGAGAAACTTTACATACGAGTATGGGGAAGAGCAAGCTAGTAGACTAGATAGATATTAATATGATACAATAGAAACTTTACATACGAGTATGGGGAAGAGCAAGCTAGTAGACTAGATAGATATTAATATGATACAATAGAAACTTTACATACGAGTATGGGGAAGAGCAAGCTAGTAGACTAGATAGATATTAATATGATACAATAGAAACTTTACATACGAGTATGGGGAAGAGCAAGCTAGTAGACTAAATAGATATTAATATGATACAATAGAAACTTTACATACGAGTATGGGGATGAGAAAGCTAGTAGACTAGATAGGTATTGCGGATCTGACCGAGAACATATAACAGATTGTAATATAACAGAACACTAAATATCGGACAACAAAATTATATGTACAGAAGTAAGAATAGAAAAGAGAAAACAATGGGGGACTGGAGAATGGAAATAAACAATAAAATACTAGAGGAGAAGCAGTACCAACACATAAATAAAAAGAAATTAGAGAATTTCACAAATCAAGGAAACACAGACGTAACATGAGTGGGACCAATAAAACAAGAAATCAAAATAATAAGCATAAAATTCAGTCAAATAGGAAAGGAAAAATTGAAATAGGAAAAACATAAACTTAAACAACTAACAGAAAGATTACAACCTGGAGAAACAAAAGAAGAGGGAAAACTTAGATATTAAAAAAATAGTAGATCAAGACAATCAAGGTAGAGAAATTAGGGCAGGGAAATTTATAAAATTATACAAAAGAGCAGAAGGGTTATACAATAGAGAAGAATTAAGAAAAAGAGGAGAAAAGACCCCAGAAAAATTAATAGAGGGAGATATGATATGTATAGAAAGAAAGTTCATAATACAAAAAAAAATATTACAAAGATTTATATATTACTCAAAATACAGAAAATACAGAAATAGAAGAATACCTACAGGGAGTAGAATGCGAGATGATCTCGTCGGAACTCAAGAACAAGTATGATGATTTCATCTCAAAAGAGGAAATAAAGAAAGCTTTCTCAACAATGACCAAAGGAAAATCATCAGGGATGGATGGTCTAATGGCGGAGTTCTACTTAAAATTTCCAACTGAACTTATGCCGATACTGGAATCGACATACAATAACATTTTCCTGGGTATGGGCCAAATGATTAAAACGATGAGGGAGGGGCTAATTACAATGATCTATAACAGTGGTCGGCAACCTTTTGATAATAGTGTGCCAAAGTAGGATTTCTAATTCATTCAGCGTGCCAACAACCTCTATTCCTATAAGTCTACCTGCTCTACCATATTTGTATACATTATATAAGTACTCGTATATATGAAACTATTAAAACAAATTTGATCTTGAATTTATTATATTAATGTTTAATTAAAGAAATTGAACATAAAAACTTCAATTGAATGTAATTAATCTGTATCTCAATTAATGTGAGCATTGTACTTGCATGCTCTTGGTTAATTGTTCAATATCAGATACATATTTGGTCACTTTTAGCTTCACACAGGCTTCTGAGTGTTCAGGTGTTAGACGACTTCTTCGTGGACTTAAAACAGCTTTCATGTGAGAGAAAATCTGTTCACAAGTATAAGTTGAACCAAAATCTGAAAGTAGAGCAAATGCGACTTTCTTCAAACAGATGAATGCTTCAGGGAGGGATGTCCAGCAATTGAGAATAGCAGCTGACTTTTCTAAGCAGTTTCCTTCCAGAGATTTCTGCAATTCGGCAAAGTTTGATGTCCATAATTCTGATGTCTTAAATTCAACATGCTGCATTTCAAAGTCGTCAACATACATCCACCTAAAAAGATCCAGATCTAATTGGGTAGTAGTCAGATCAAACAAGTCAGGCTTGATGAGGTATCAAAATATGGGTCCATGAATTTGAAAGTCTTGACTTCGTTTAGCAGACTCCATTTTGAGTGCTTCAATGTACTTATGAAGCTCATCTATATTCATTGTAAATCGATCTGAATGAGCCTTCGCATTTGGGAAGTACTTGAATGTTTTGGCGTTGATATCACGGCAAAATATGTCCAGTTTCAACGCTAATCCTTTCCAGTAGCCAAAACGTTCAAGTACTGTTTGAACCTGTCGTTGTAAATGCAAGTTCAACTCATTTAAATGTGTCGTTATGTCTGTCAGAAACATCAGCTTCAACAGCAGTCCTCATCATTCAATTCCGGAAAATGTTGTTCTTTTTCATTAAGAAACACCTTAATTGCTTCCAGACAAGAAACGAATCTATTCAAGACTTTACCTCGACTAAGCCAGCGAACATTGCTGTACAACAGGAGATCTGCATATTCGCTCTCAATTTCTTGTAAAAGAGACCTGAATTGCCTGTGAATCAATGAAGAGCGGGAAACTCTAAAGTTGACTATCTTACCAACAGCTGCCATCACAGAGTGCAAGTCCAATGATGAGATCTTTGTACACAAACTCTCCTGGTGTATAATGCAATGGAAGTTTAATAGTCGACGTCCAACGTGATTCTCAAGAAGTGTAACAAATCCTTTCTTTTTTGCCAACCATCGCAGCAGCACCATCAGTTGTTACACAGAATAATTTATTCAACTCGATCTTCTGATTTTTGAAATAGCTTACGAATGTCCTCTGCTTTGGTTGTATCATGAAGAGCTAACAAGCAACACAACTCTTCACAAATACGATTATTTTCACAATATCGTGCGACTACAGCTAGACGTGGCAAGTCATTCAAGTCAACGCTTTCATGAAGAGCGACACTAAATACAATAGCTTGATTTAATCCAGTCGTTTGTTTAACTGTTAAATTTTCAGCCAAATCAGTTATGCGCCTCTCAGTTGATCTTGCGGAAGCTGGTATTTCTCGAATACGAGACAGTATAGTTTCTTTATTTGGTAAATCACTGAACAGAATTTTAGCACTATTCAAAAAAGTTTCTTTGATGTACTCTCCATCTGTAAAAGGTTTTCCTTTCGAAGCCACACACTCAGCAATTTGTAACTACATTCAGTAGCTTTATTCTTCATTCCAACTGCTTGACTCAAAATACCAGTTTGCTTCCTGAAACCAGAAATGGCCCTTTTGATGGCTTCACTTTTCTCTTCAGAGGTTTTAAACTTGGATTGATGTTTGGTTTCATAGTGTCTTTGTACACTATACGTACGACACACAACACTTTCACAACAGAAAGCACAAACAGCACGATGCTTTTGTTGTATAAATCCATATTCTTTTGTCCAATTTTATTGAATTGGGCGTTGATCAAGTTTTTGCTTTTTTCGGCCATTTTAGAGGTACTATATTTAATACAAGAACATAAGAAATAGCAATAAAACTATAAACGTTTAACACGTTGGCAGCGTCCTTCAGTAGCGGAAGCATGCAGTGACTGGTGTAGCGCCTTCGACACCACACTAATATAGCCTGCTGCTGGCCAGTGAAAGTGGACATGTGGCGACACCTAGCTAATGCACGAAATATTACAGAGTTATTCCAAAGTATAAATTGTGTTATTCCAAAATATAAATTGGTTTATGATTTAATATAAATGATTTATAATTTAATATAAATTTCACATTCTAAATTTTAAACTATAAAAATGTAAATTATAATGATTAATATAGTAATATATTTGTATATTATGTTCAATACATATTTTAATAAAAATCGTTGTCGTGTAAAAATGTATACTTTCAGTGTTAAATTCATTTGATATCAAGTAAAATTTTAAACAAAAAACAAATAATCAGTAGCTAAGTTTTATTGGTAAAAGTTTTCCTTAGCGATCGCCTTGCCAATAAACCATATTGCTTTCTCAAAGTAAGCTACTGATTAATAGTTTTATTAGATTTGTTCGAATAGCCATTGCTCTTATAAAACTAAGGCCGCCATCAAGTGCGTACTTGTAATGATCAAATTCCATAAACTTTTTAACAAAATCGCGAGGCAGACCTTTTGCCTTTTTTGTTATTGTATTATTGTCTAGCAATACGGCATACATTTTACTGCTCAATCCAATAAAGTATTTGATGATGCTCGAATTCATTTCATCCTTAAACTTATCAATAACCTTTTTATTTGTGTCATCATGAAATTTACTGTCACGAGGGTAATGGAGAGATCAAACAGATGTCGATTGTTGTAAATATCCTGATAGACGTAATCACACTCTATTTCATAAACAAAAGAGTCAGTATCTGTAAACAATAATCTACTTGACGGCCACTGCTCCTTAACAAAATTATAATGAAAATAGTACATCAGCATCTTCGACAAGCCTAACACAGAAGCTCCAACGTACATTGGCTTATTTAGTTTTAGATTTATTTTTCGTCGCCGTATTGCGACAAGGTTCTCATTAAAAATTTTCATACTGACAAAATGATCATCTGACACAAGTTTGTTTCTGCGGCTGGTATCATTAACTAGCTCGATATTTACTCGTTTTCTAATATTTTCTATTGTCTTACCAAGGAAGGAGTTATTCATAAGCTTAAAGAAGTTTTTCTCAAAATTAGTTTTCGCTACAGCTCTTCTTAACGTATTTGAGCTAATATAACCTCTCATCCAAGGTGACTGATCAAATTTTAGTACACGATGGACTTTCCTCAAAACAAGACCGGCGTCTATTGCTTGTTTAAGAACTTTATAATGCAAAACATAATTTCGCTTATCAAGTAAATTTAGTACTAGTTTTTTTACTATAGAATTTTGTCTTGGTGATGCTATTGCATGTTGTTCCTTAGACAATAAACTATAATTAATTATCATTGATTCCGCACAAAAAGGATAATCATTGTGTGAATTATGTAGCGAAGTTGGATAGTCAAGATCAACTTCAACGAAATACGAAACATCATCAGGTATATTTTTTCTGTTTCTGCTAGAAATTGGTCAGTTGTAATCCAACGAAATCCACCAAATGGCATTGGTTCGGACATGGAATGACCATACAAATTAGTATAGTCTAGATAAATGATATACTTTGATGGAAGATCAGGGTTATACTCTTTCATGTACTTATTGTTTGCTTCAGAACACTTTTTTGTTACAACACTCCTCCGCGGATACTTTTCTCAATAAAGTTAAACATATCAACGTCAGTCAGTAATTCTAGCTTTACTTTGCTAAACTTTAGCAGAGCACCCCGAGATAACCCAGGGGAAGAGTAATACCAACAAGGATCTAGTCCGTAATTGTTATAACTCACTTTTCGAAAACTCTCAAATACACCCGCTAGCAATAACACATCAGTTTTCAAATGCAAATCATGATAATCACCAAACGTCTTACAATTGAATTCCTTCCAAATATTTTGCGCTTACCTGTACTCGTCATCAGTTACATTTTCGTTTTTTAGTTGCGAATAAAATTTATCTTCGTCAGGTAAAGACGTTTCATTAAATTTACTCCAATCGTCGAGGTTCTCGTACGGAAATACTCCTTTTTGTGTCAGTAAATTAACTTTATCACCAAAACAATTGTGTAGGTTATCAAACTTTCTACAGCCGTTCACTAGCTCATCTAATGATGCTGCTATAAGGTGTAAGCTGTCAATAAAACGCAATTTACCTAAAGTAATTGACATATACTTTTCAAAAGTATTTGGAATACACTTAAATACATTGTCGAGTTTTAAACGAGACGTTATTTCAAGATCACCAAAAGCTTCTATGATAATGTGACTATCATACCCTCTGAAATTATGAAGAACAAAGGGAATAAAATCTGGAGCGTGAAATTTTAAATTACATTTCTCATGAGCCGCTCCACGATATTGCCCGGTCAAATGACAATGATCACGTACCTTTTTATTATCAGGAGAGTCAAAAGCTTTATCACAAACGTGACAAAATTCTGCTTGCTCGTGATCTGATTCTTGTTGAGATGTTAATTTTATCATTGGAGTTGTTTTTCTTAAACGTTTCAATATATCATCAACTTCATTAATCAACTGCTTGAGCAGCCAAACAGCCGGATTCTTACCGCGACATATTTTACTCGACTTGGATAAACTCGAATCAGCACAACAAACTACCTTATACGCTACTCCGCATGGAATATGATTTTAAGATTTTCTTGTACTCGATTGGTTAGGATTATTTTCTGCGCCAAGTACAGGCTGTAGTAAACATTCGAAGTCAGCGTATATGACGAAAGGAATTTTTAATTTATGCTTATGATTGACAAACTGTAATACATTATTATCTTTGGACGGCATGGTTATTCGTTGTACGTCACTACAGTACTGCAGATGCTTCTGTAATTTTTCACTGTCTGTACATCCGTGCAAACAGCGATAACAAAAGTACTTTTCATTGTGTTGTTTATTGTACTGTTTACCAACAAGTCCGTTAAAGTTTTTAATCCAAACGTAATGATTCTTATAGAACAGCAAGTTTATTGTCGATTGTGAAGCTTTTTCTGAAATATATCTTGGATAAACGTTTTCACGCTCGTCAAGACCAAATACATTAATTGAGATATTATATTGCTTTTCAAATTTTTTTATTTGATTTTCTGCAACCGGAAAGTCAATACCTGTAAAATGTGATTTTGAGACGTGACTGGCATACTTGTCAAAGCGATCGACATTTTTTGTTCTGCTGAAAACATAGCGGAAAGAATAGCCCACTGAAAACACCTTCTATCAAGCTTTTTACGTTTATACAACATTTTTTATTTTTTATTTGTTGTGGTCGGTCAATATATGAGCTTCCGCGTAATACGTTATATTTCATTGTGTGAAATAAAATTTCACTGATCATCTCAAACTTCCAGCCCGAACCTAGCTCAGTAAATTCCTCTATTTTGGTGTATTTCCTGGTGTATTTCATCAGCTAATTATGAGAAATTAGTTCCAGGAAAAACACGCCTTGATTTTGCACTAATGTAAGGGTCTGCAATTTCCTCATCAGTCCATTCCTCTGTCACAAGTAGCTTTGAAAATATAACGTGATACTGCACTTGTATTTTCAGGCCCTTATGTTTTGCAAGTTCACGTTTTACATTTGGCTCATACAAAAGATAGAGATTCGTTGCAGTGAAATTTAACAGTACGATTTGTTTATCAAACTTATAGCTGTTGTCAAACCCTGTAAAGGCGGTAGCTATTTTGTCAGGTTCTCCCATAAGGCTCCTCTTGGCTGTATCACGCAACTTTAGCATTATATATAATGTAATATTATATCTTTAATTGATTCTTCGATCGATAACTCACTCCACGCCAGCTGAACAATCGATCGCATTGTGCATGCCTGAACAATCAATTAGAGATATGAAATGCTATAGAATATAATGTCAAACAATTTGACAAACGTAAGCGAACAAAAGATCTATTTCGTTCATCCCAAGTACAACTTGTACGCCGGACATGTGTTAGGGTCAGTGGTATATGTCAAATTCTGGAAATCTATTGGTAAAGCCACGCCAGCTATTTACAAGATTAGCGTGAAATCAGAGGGAGATAATAATCGAACTGAGATGCTAAGGAAATATTTTATTTACACGTTATTTTGCGGTGATATTCCGGAAGGACAGCGAGTGTATCATTCTAATGGAGCAATTACAGATGCCAACATCGAAAACTTATCTTTACACAGTGAATTTCAGCCGCATCAGGTATTGGATCTTTACGAGGCCTTTGACAAAGGAATTATTTGAAATATCCAAACAAAGAAAGTTGTTGGTGTTATGAACAACAGCGGATATCTTAGAGTAATTGTTAAAGGAAGAAAAACGGATAAAGTTGGTTATTACAGCCATCGTTTTGTTTATGAGACGTTTAGGGGACCTATACCTAATGATTTAATGATAGATCATGTGAACCGCATTAAACTCGATAATCGTCTTGAAAATTTAGATGTTGTCACGCCAAAAGAAAATACAAAACGAGGAAATATAGGTAATCATGATTTTAATGAGGTTAAACCTGTTGTTTCCTTTAATCTTGAAACAGATGAGAAAATCAAATTTCCTTCGATGACAGCTGCTGAAAGACACTTTATAATACACTCGGCAACCGTCAAAAAGGTTGCGGACGGTGTTATAAAATCAGCTACATCACAATCGACATTTGATAGAATATCATTTCAATACGATAATAACTAAACTTATTATAGTAATTTTGCAAGTTCACCTGGGCTGATACAGCTGTGACACCATATCATAATAGTTTCTCTATCATACACTATACGAACTTTTTTATTATAATATAATTTTTTTCTTTCCGAATCTGTCAGTAAAATTGTATCGTTCCCACCGTAAACTATAAATAAATTAACCGAAATATTTGTCTCGCCAGCTAATATCTTTTTGACCGCTTTTTCAAAGTTATCAATTCCATAGACCTTTGCCTGATCGATGTACCTTACCTTATCCATTGTTTATATTTTAAAGTTACATAAAATTATATATGAGCCTCTTAGAAAAATTAAAGTATATCTATGATACAATTGAAACTGATGTCGAACAATCTGATGTCAACAACGTTAGCGAAACTGATGTCAACGTTAACGAAGCTGACATCAACGTCAACAAAGATGAGGTTACTCCGGTAACGTCTTGGAATAAGAAAAAATTTGGAAGACCGACAACTGGTAGGTATAACGTAAAATATCACATCACAAAAAAAATATTAAAATTTAATTTTACAGACTAGAATCAGTCGTTCTGGTGGCTGATAGGCCGTTTTTCAATATCAAAATTCCAGACCGACGGAAAAATATAAAATTTGATTTCATACTTGTCATGATCCTCAAATTGATGACAATTTCTGAAGATCGTAGACGATATTTGATATCATTGTGTAAACCTATAAAATGTATGTCTGTCCTACGCGATTACGAGAAAATTTACAAAAACCTTATTTCACAATTTGTTTAGTTGGGATCCAGCTATTAAATGTATCTCTGTATCCACGCCACTTGACGAGACTTTTATTGCCGACCATTTAGTTACTCGTTCGATAACGAAAACATCTTGTTCCGTTTTTTGCAATTCTTGTTTGTAAAAACTACCAATTACCGGTTCCCCTGCTCGATCCTTTAGCTCATACGTTACAGGTATTGTCAAGAGTACTTTATCAATCACAAATACTTCTTCGCTCCAGTTTGGGGTAAATCCTTTTTCAAATATTTTTTTGTCGGAGAAATCCTAACCTTATCACCAACTTTTAATTTATGTCTGCGGTACATGTTTTCATTTGCTAGTATTGGATTTTTGATTGCATCATTTGGTGACATTTTCCTTTCACGCAATGAAAGGGTTCGATGTTTTGTGTTGTTATATTTATCAACGATCTGCGAAAGATCATCGATATACCTGTTTGTGTTTTTAGCTGTCAGATGTTTATGTATCAGCTCGTTTAGTGTACGATTAAATCTTTCAACAACAACACTCTTTCCCTCATTTCCTGTAACATACTTTTTATTTTATTTTGCTCTAAACACTGCTCAAATGTTTTATCAAAACAACTCCGCTCCGTGATCTCTCCAAATAATATTTTGGTTTTTTTTTCCGTACTTGTGATCATTTGTTTTAATGCATCAGTCATTGATGTCTCTGTTTTGTCCGAAACGGGTATACTAGACACGTACTTACTAAAAACGTCAATAACGTTAAACAAGTATTTTGTACTGTCATTGAACTGAGCAAGATTTGAAACATCTACTAAATCTATTGCCCAGATATCGTCAACGGAATTCGAGACAATCCTACCTCTAGGAAACATTTTTAGGTTTATGTAATTCGACTGCAAGGTCATCATACAATTCTTTTCCAAGTCGGGGCTTTCCATGCCCGAGTTTGTATTTGGTTCCTATCATTCCCTGAACAAACTTTCTATCAAATCGTTCTCTCATGTTTACAGGTTTCATATCATGTAATTCATCTAACATTATCTTATCACAGCCAGGTTTATCCTGTTCGTTGTCACAATAGCAGATATCATGACGCATTGCTATTGCATCAACTTGCTTATAAGGTTCTTGTGCTGGTAATGGATTATCATTTTCATCCAGCTGTTTGTCAAGTAGATTGTACGGTCCTGTATATCTATGATTCGGCAAAGTCCAACCCCCTTTTGGTTTTGGTAATTTTCTAATAAATTTGTGAATGTCAATTCCACTGCCAATTACCTCGCGAAGATTGCATGATTGACAGTATGTGACAATTTTGTCTTGTTCGATGCAAAGATCTTTATCACAATCACAATTGCATTTCATTTTATTTTTATTTTTTAATCGTCGACAAAAATTGTTTTCAGAAAAAATATTTATTATAAGAAAAAAAGCAGAAATTATTTTATTCACGAGAGAAAATCTTGCAAAAATTGATGTTTTTTTGTCAATTTTCATGATTTCTTGAGTAATTTAGTCGATTTTACATGAGAAAATCGGTCGGATTTCTTAATTTTGGAGGGTCAAACCTCGATGAGGTTAACAGGAATTTAATATTAAAAAATCAAAAAATCGATTTTTTACTGATTTTCTTCCAATTTTTCTGCAATTTTTCACAATTTTTCAGAGAGTTTTTAGCAAAAAATCAACAATAAAACCTTGTTAAAACCAGTAAAAAATCATTTTTTGATTTTCCAATGTTAAATTCCAGCTAACTTCCTCCGGGTTTGACCATCAAAAAATAAGAAATCCGACTGATTAATCATCTATCAATATAACGTTGTCCATCCCAGATCCTGTCGTTGTTGTTGGCTTGTCAGACGTCCTGACACTGTCAGGTCCTGACGTGTTCAGGAATATACTTTTCTTTTTATCACAAACAGCACAATTACTTTTTAACATTGTTCTATTGTTTTTTGTTTTTTTTCTATTTTCTCATCTTTGTTAAGAGTTTTAGTTTTACATTTGAGACAGTAAGTTGACATTTATACTAGAATATCACACAAAATTGTGTGGCTATGTCATCATTGTTCTTGCTCGGATACCTATCAAATTGCAAAATAAACGTTAACAAATCAATATCGCCCTGGGACATCTGTCGGACAAACATGATACAAAAATAACCGTAGGCAGATGTTCCAACTGGCTGTAGTTGATTAGACGAGTAATTGATTTGTTTTAAATTTTTTAAAAATATACTTTTTATAAGATCGCTTGGAGGAAGTCCGAACGAATCAAAATAATTATTATTGTAGACAGCAACCCAGTGAGTGCCTGAGCCATCGTTAAAGTTTTGTATGTTTGTGACACACGAACCACCTGCTGCTACTTTATCTAATTCGTCTTTAGAGCATACTCCACGAAATCCGTCAACGTTATCCAATTTTTCAATTATATCAAAATTACTCAACGGCAATAGCCGTCAACGACGTCTGGTACCTGGTAGGGTCAGTCCACGTCCTATCCCTAACAGATTTGGAATTAGGCTGCCTGCCAATCCCGCTAAAAGTGGAGCGAAAGGAATAATTCCTCCTTGTTTTGTTCGATAGCGTTGCGATTGTCGAGGACGCTTTGTCGTTTTCTTTTTTTTTTCTCGATGATTTGGTTTTTCTAGCTGGCATTTTATTTTTTTATTGTTATATAAAACTTTGTTGCAGTAACGAGTCACTTTCCCAAACCCCTGAGAACCTCCGGAAATCGATCGATTCCCCAGCTAACTGTCATTAACTTGGCTTTCCAGTCTGTTGGCTGGCGCTCGTCACATTGTAAATTTGTTTGATTCCATCCCCACTTACCGCTTTCCTAGTCGCCCCAGATAATCCTAGTGTTCCTATTACAGGCAGAATTTTTGGTATTGCGCTGGCTATTACAGAGAGTGCTGGTCCAAGAAAACCACCGTGTTTTGACATCGTAGTTATTTGTGTAATAGATAACTTGAGCACAAACGGTTTTCCCTGGTCGAGTTTATTGATTTGCTGTTGCGTCAGCATTACTTTTGCCTCAGTCCCTGTAGACACGGTCTCTGGGGATATCCTAAGGGAAACAGAACTGCGTTTGGCAACTGATGCTGATAATGTTTTTAATTTGGCCTGGTGTTAGATATAATCCTATAGTTGTGTATTCCGTTTTCATTATTTATACTTGTTTGTCACACAGTACAATCACAATTGTACTGTCATCCGACCTTTCACCGAATCAATTTACAGGAATCGATCGCTAGACACAAGTGCAAATGCATTAAACGGGTCGTCGCCTGGAACTTCTTCAAGCGTCCAAGTGACCTCTATTTCTGCGGTTGAATTAATTAATTAATTAATCAATCGATCGTGATGCTTTAATGTGTCAAAGAAAAAAATCGGACACAGCGTACGAAATTCTTCAACATTAATCTGTGATCCGCTTTCATAGTCCTAGTACTTTTGCATAGCTTCAATCAGGTACGTATACACTCTCGTAACGTTTTTACCAGCTCCTGCTATAAAATTACATTCGATTTCTCGTTCAGGGTACTGTTTAGAGTTTATTCTGACAAATATTCTTCTGACCTTAGCGTTATCAAAAACAGAATTATTTTGTAGTTGTCTAACAAGTTGTTCTGTTTTTGAAAAACAATGAACACGTACCTTGGTAATTGTTCACTCGGAGTAGCTGTGATACGTTAGGTGTAGTCGGTTGAGTTAGAAACAGCTGTTTGATATATTGTATTCTGGAGAAAATAAATCCTTTTTGTAAAAGCCTCTAACGTTGTGTTAAGTTCCGTTAAGTTAGCAACTGTTGGAACAATTCGTGGTATCCTCAACGCTAATTTTGTAATCAATAATTTTGCATCAGCTCCACCAACTCGAATAAGACAATTATTTTGGTCTCCTCGATCTAAAATTAGTGTGTGTTTCAACCCTCGAAAAACTTGATGATAGTCATGACAAAATCCGAATATTGTGCTTCACGGCAGCATCATTGTTATTTGTTGTGATTCCGCCGCAATCGTTTTTCGTTTGGCGTATCCCTCGTTGTAATATCTGTCACTTGTACTAATAGCACCGTTTATTAAATCTAACATAGGAATTCCATCTGCAACTGCACCTGGCGGTGTTATACCAAGATTATTTCACGCTTGTGTCAGCGAGGCTCTCACAGCGTTTGCATCCGCCACTGCAGCTGGTGGAACTATATCAAATTTTGCAAAATTTACAATAGGAAAATTTCTAACTATCACAACATCTGCGGCAGCGTCAGCTCCGTGCGTAAGAACACCACTTGAAATAAATTCGCCTGAAACATCTAAACCAGATCCTGTGTCCTTGAACCACATCATATTTGTTGCGATCGATCTCGAATAATCATTACTGTACGAAACAATGTTTAACATTGTACGTGCGACTGGCAGCCAATTATTAAATATCCTCTACGATTTGATTGGCTATTAGGTATGGTGCACTTTTGAATAAACTCCAGCCATTATTTACAAGCGCAATTTCTATGCCAGCTGCTATATCACCATCAGCTGCTGTTAGTATTCTACCACGATCTTCTAACATAGCCTTGTGTGGTAATGAAAACACGTCTCCGTCCCTGGTATTAAAAATTCTTTGACAAGCTTTATTTGGTTCGTTTGAGTTATCGTCCAAATACTCGAATTCTATTGTTGTATCAATATCATATGTTTCTATGAAATCGAGATAATTTTTAGTTGACATTTTTTATTTTATAATTGCCACACAAAATTATAATGTCAGACCTGAGATAGATCTAATTTTCGTCTTCTTCTATTTACTAGTTTACGTATTATATCCTCGCCACGTGGGGATAGTAATTTTTTTGTTGTAGATATCATAGCTCGTTCTGTTTCTTTGGTTGGTGCAATATCTGATATTGCTCGTTTTATTTCCGCGTTTGAAGGTGGGCTACCCTTAATTTTATCAGTTATTTTTTGTCCTACCGCTGTGCCAGCACTGCTGACTACCCATGTTGCAAAAGCTTTACCTGCCGCAATTGCAATTGGTGTCACTGTACTAATTCCCGGTAAAACTTCGGTAATTTTGTAAATATATTTCCAAAGAATCTGCCTGCAATTTTTCTTCTATAAACTTTGTTTTTGTCTCATCTTTGTTATTAAATTAGGCCTACAAAATTTATGCCGCAATAGGGTAGCTATTGTGCTCCTAGGTGTAAGTAATACGTGACAATTTCATTATTAAGATCAATTTGTCTTCCCGATTGGTCTGTTAGTTGCATTGCTATATTTGTGATCTGGTTTTCAGAAGTCATTGGATAATATATTATTTGCCTAGGAATAATTTGCATTAATGACCCAGGCGGAACATCTGGTGAAAAGCTATAGATTGTTTGGCCTTGGCTTCCCTTGGCAGAGTAAGATCCTGATGCAGTAGAACAATTAATTAAAATTGTGTTTATTTGTGTTATGTGTGCAGGTCACCGTCATACGATACACTTTGCTCTGTAATATTACCTTACCTCCTACTTTGAAAGCCCAGCGGCGACGATATACTAGTCGCTGGTGAAATATCGATTATCAAATTATTTTTTGTATGTGATTCTGGCTCGGAGTGTATTATAGTTTGGAGCCAGCTCAAAATTGTCTGCTGCAGTGTACTTCGTTACCAGTTCTTTTATTGTCTTATTTAGGTCAGTTACATTATACGCTCCCTGTGGTATTTTAACCGACACCCAAGCGCCAGAATTAAATGTAAAGTCATCATTAAGATTTAATTTTACTTTTGCCATAGAATGCCAGACTGTAGCGGAAATCAATCCAATCTCGTACTATTTACCAGGCTCTAATATTATTGGCGGATTACAGTGAACAGAGAAGTTTGCACTGTCACTCGTTGCTTGTGAAGAATCAAGTAATAATGTCGTGGACATTTATATCAAGATTGTTAGATAAGATCGCTGTGTAAAATGTTGTACTCGTCTGATGTCAGTAATCCACTCGATCTAAGGTTATCTAGTATACCAACGATTTCGTTGTCGATCTCTGCGCTTTGATTACCAGCCTCTTTGGACGTTATTAATAAGATAAGTCTGACGACTATTTCTGCGTTTGATGTAAAAACTCGAACACCGGATCCAGTGGTTTCCTCTGGTGTTTTTTTTTATCTCGTATTCTCTCGTACTGATCAAATACTCTTTTAAAATTCCAACTTTTATTATAATCTTTTTCTCTGGTTCTGTACTGATACGCTGTATCATACGAAACTTTAGCAATATTTCCGTCTCTCGTTATATCTCACAAGGGCTGCATTTCTTCTTCTGTTTCAGCTTCTTTAATCTCTTCGTCAGCTTTATTAAAATTAAATGTTTTTATTTAAAATTATTTGTAGTCGTCTGGAATCATCATCACTCCATTTTCGAATGTTAATGAGATCGTTAAGATTTTCTTCTTTCAAATATTTTTTTAAAAAATCAGTAAATTCATCATCTAATATTTTTTGTCTAGCCATTTTTCTGTAAAGTCTTATCACTTTTTCAATAGGCATCATTTCTATATGAACTTCAGCAATTCTTTTTTGTTCCTCAGTTAATTTCTTCGTTCGCTCTGACACGTCTTCTATCAACCTCCTTAGTTCGTCTGAATCAGCAGTCGATCTTGCTATTTCCTGCTGAAGTGCAAGAGGGTTGTTTATTAACCAGTCAAATTCAGCCTGTCGTGCGGCAGGATCAGCAATATATTTTACAAGTTCCTTCACAATCTTTTAAGTTTCTTCTTTTGGTCTTTCTCCGAGTAAACCTAATAAGCCTTTTTCTTGTACTTTTTTTAGTTCCTCTGGAGATATTGTTTGCACGTCTGGTTGTTTGCCAAGTACTGCTTCAGTAACCGGCTTAAAAAGTTTAGCAGTTTCTTCTTCCACTTGAGCTTGTCCACGACGAGCTTGTTCCACCCTTTTCTTAAAAGCAACTTGAGGTGCTGCAAGTTTGATTAGTAATTCGTTTTTTTTTTTATGATAATCCATTGTTTATTTTTTGTACGCTCTACACAATTCGTCTACAGAAATGTGTCAATACAGCAACGAAACATCTTAGCTGGATCACGCGCTAGCTTATCAAATAAAAAGAAATTGTATTTGTCCTTGGTTCCTTGATGATACAGTGCAATAAATTTTTCCTTCGTTACATCCCCACGTTGTTCGTTTGCGATATTTCTCACATCAATATTATCTAGCCCTGGAAACAGTATGAAACATCCCGTATTTCGCTTAATAAATTTGTCAACGTTATAGTATCCCTGCACAAGATAAAGCAAATTACATTTTTTGTTACGTGATAATGAAAAATAAGATTTAACTTTATGCATCTCCTCATTGTTTAGAGGAATATCGTCAAATACAATTATTTTATGCTCGAACGAATCAAGTTTATCGATTGCAATTAATTCCTCTGGCTGCCTGATCATAAATATATCTTTGTCAGCCTCAAGCTCGTCACGAAGTGTATTGTTGTACTCGCTCAATAATTCGTATTTATCCTGTTGTGGGTTGATTGTGTAAATATATACCCTATCGTAGTTGAAGTTATCGTTGAGCAAAGGATTTAATAATAGATTTGTTTTAATAGACCCTGTACGACCTACAATAAGGTAATGGCAATCTGGAAGTTCGCTGTTATGTTTATGCTTGATTAATCGTTCAGTATCAAAATTTAATATTGACTTCGATGACTGCGTCATTGTTATATAAATTTTGCGTTGTGTATTTTACATAATATGAGCTATTACACAAAATTCGAAACAGCACTCACAGGATTTGACGAACCAACAATAACTGATACATCAGCGTTAGTTAAAAAAAAACAAAAAAAAAACAGGTGACAAGATGACAGGTAATTTACTTATGACAAATCAGCGAGTAGTTTTTTGGAAGTAGATTATCCGCCACCAAGGGTCGATCTAACTCAAGCGGTGAGTTTCTCACAACTGAATACGATCGATAATAACAAACTGTCATTAACAGGAGGAATTTTAAGCGGTAATCTTAACATGTCCGGAAAGAAAATTATTGGGTTGGAAACAGCTTATCCGCCAGCAAACTTAAATCAGACCCAAGCGGTAAGTTATTTACAGTTGAAGTACGTGGACAATAACAGACTTAATAAAGTTGGTGGAACTGTTACAGGTAACATCAATATGTCAAGTAAAAGAATCATTGAGTTGGAAACCATATATCCGCCAGTAACTGTTGACAGTACACAAGCTGTAAGCTATACACAATTAAAATTCGTTGACGATAATAAGGTTAATAAGGCTGGTGATACGATGACAGATAACCTTGCAATGAGCAATAGCTCAAAAATAACTGGATTACCAATACATTTACCACCAGCTGATGATACAGATGTTACTAGTTACGCCCAGTTAAAAGGAGCACTCGCCCCGTATATGAAACAATCTGGTGGGCCAATGACAGGTAATATAAACATGAGAAATAACAAGATAACTACGACCTATGTTCCAGTTCAACCTAATGATTTGACAAACCAGGTGTATGTTGACAGTGTATTCAGTGCTGGTACAAAACGAACCAAAAATAATGTTGGGTATATTCCATCACTTTTTAAGGCAACTGATAATCGAGTTGGGTTTGAGGTAAGTGCATCAACGCATTATCCTGAAAATTATCCTTATTACGCCTTCTCTGACAGACACGAATGGACTACAAACGGAGAAAATAAAGATTTTTGGATCAAAATCAAATGTCCTGTTGCGGTCGCTATTTAGCAATTTCATTTGCTCGGCCGATTAAATTCTAGTGTTGGGCGAATTTATAATTGGGAATTGAAAGGATGAAATGACAATATCAACTTGGTGATTTTATACAGTAGAGAAAACACGTATATCTCAACAACGCAATCCGTTACAATTCCAACTGAAAATACCGCTGACAAGTACTTCTATTTTCAAATTTATGTCCTCGCTGCTGTAGATCGCTTTCCAGGATTGACATCATTTCAAATATACACACTCGATGATCAAATTTAATCTAACGTTGTAAAATAAATGTCAGAACCAGCAATTTTAACCGTCGCGAGATTATTTTATAATAATATTTTTAAACCCGGCTTATTTATTTTATCGGACATTAGCATTAAAGGACAATCGATAAATAAAATCAATAGCACTGTAAGGCTAAAACTTGATTCGATAAACGATCCAACAAGCCAATTATCAGAAAGCGAAATTAATTTTGCTCGTGTTATGTATGTGCGAGGACCACAACTATTAGAAGCAATAGGAAACTTTGGTATGATAAGCAGATACTGTCATCCTGATGATTGTCTAGAAGAACAAGAAAAAAGTTGAAATCCTAAAAAAAATATCGCTCGATCTCAGCAAGGAAAATATTGATACAATAATTCAATCAGATCTAATAAAAGCAAAAGCTTATGGTGGAAGAGCACAAGAGGAAAGACGAGTAAACAATAATCAAAATAGTCTTGACGAACTAGCTGAATCTAAAATAATAAGAATAAAAAGAAACAAAAGGTTATACAATAGTTTTTTTTAAAATGAGAAATTTTTAAGTATCTCGGTATGTACTATCACGACATGGAAATCCTAGTTAAAATCGCTAGTATGAAAGTCGACACAGATTTAATCATTAAAGTGTACTCGAACGCAATTTTACCAATGATACGTAAAAAACCAGAATTCGATCCGATTATTGTTAATAAATCTCTAGAGATAATTAAAAATTTTAACAAAGAAATTGATAATTTCAGTGATGATGAGCGAGAAAAGTTTTTTAAAGAAGTCGAACAAACAAGGTTAGAAGAAACATTTGATTCTTATTATGACATAAGTGAAGAAGACGACGTTCCACTTCCCTCACTCCGAATCTCTAGAAAATTGTCAATACGAAATTATTACATTGAAGTTGAGAAAATACTCACACAACCATGCGAAAAATTAATGTTAAATGTAGCTTATGTTATCGGTCTTCTCACAACTGAGCGAGACAGACTCCAAAAAGTAATGCTAATGAATGTTATAATCGCATACGCAATTATCAGGCAACATCTTGTTCTCAAAAATTTTACGTTGGATCAAATAAGCTTGGTACTCGGGTTTATTGATGAAACAGAGAGAGAATACGTTAATTTGGTAAATAAAACAGATTTGTATGAACGTGAGGTACAAAATGCATTTCATTCCTACAGTTGGTTAAAGCAAAATGAGGTATTAACGGATAAACGATATGATGATACTTCGTCAGATGTTTATGACAAGTACATAAATTTTATAACTGATCCTAACAATACTGAGTTCCGCGAGTTTCTTGATTCAATTGTTGGTACCAGAACTTTCACTATAGTGTAAAAAAATTGTAAGCAAATATTTTAATAATTAAAAACAGATCATCGATTTCAATCATATCTCAGATGACGTTCCAAAACAAGATGTGGACGCACTAATACAATATTACAGATATTATCATAAAAAACTTTGGTGCGTAAAACAATGTTACAAATACTATAGCAAAATACTTCGAGTAATATCATATTTACCTTTGTTAATGACCAGGTCTGGTATAATTTCAAGTGGAGCATCATTAAATCCGTTTTTGTTAATAATATCTGGTGTTAGTGTTTCTCTTACAACAGTTTTTAAAAAAATCGAGCCTCTACTTGAGACAAAGAAAAATGCCTGCAAAATAATAAGCATCACTTATAAAAAATTATTTGATCAGATACGATCTTATTTGAGAGGTATAAGATATGATATGAACGATTTAATAGGTGAATTTCGTATTATTGATAGTATGTTAACAGACATTCTACCAATAAGAGTTAGCAAGTATACAAACAATTATCAAAAAATGTATGGTGATGATAGGGTATGAAATTTTATGTGAACATTAAACATAACAGTGTCCTTGACAGAACCAGGTCTCTTAGGTTTTCCCAAATCAATAACTGAGCCATCTCCTAGGCTAAATCAATAACCTTGGAATGTGCTCTGTTATTAGCCATCGCCTGGTTTATATATCTGAGCGAGCAGGTGGGGCTCCGAGATAGGGAATTTGCACTTGTTTAGAGGGGAGAGGGGTCTCTAAAATGGGAATTTTTACTTGTTTAGCGGTGGAGAGGTCTCCGGGATAAGTAATTTGTACTTGTTTGGAGGAGGAGAGGGGTCTCTGAGCCAGAATTCTCCTTTTCTCCTACTAATATTCTATGTCTAAAAAGTTATATGTCCCACGCCGCCAGGCGTTATAGATTTTTTTCCACTGTCCCTGTTTTGTCCGATTGAGGTCAGGCACTTGCAACATTGTTGCCAATGTCCAGTACCGTGACGTCTCCCCACCTGTTCCATTCCTATTGTCCCTATACAGTCCCAACTTTCCCTTGTCCGTATAAAGGCCCAATATTCCCACGTTAAAGTCCCATTGTCCCCAAAGTGCCGGTCCTGTATTTCCCAACCTATGTTCAACTTTCCCTTGTCCCATACAGATCAAATCCATTTCCCTTGTCCGTATACCGGCCCAACCTATGTTAAATTCCCATTATCCCTATTTTTGATATTAAATTTCCATGTTAAATTCCCGTTGTCCCTAAAGCGACCCAGGCCCTTTTCAACTGGATTTTTCATTGTTCCTAATGTGACCCCTTCACTAATGACATTTTTTAATGCAGGAAAACAGAAGCTATATATTGAGTTATGGTATTAATGTCATCGAAAGAGAGCGGCAGCAAATAAAATCCTAGTGAAAGAATTCACTTATGTTAAAAAAGCTGAGTATAAAAGTGTGTGTGTGATGTGATTATGATTTTTAACGTAGCTTTAACAATTTTTCAGTCATATCGCTACGATGTCTGCAGTGTGGCAGTTTATAGTGATGTCTAGCATTGGGGCATCATGCCGCAGACATGTAGCATGCCGTCCCACCCAGTCACATTATCCTGACACCAGGCCGACCAGTCCTAACACTGACCTCTTAATGCTGAGTGCCAAGCGAGGCAGCTGTTAGTACCATTTTTTAAGTCTTTGGTATGACTCGACCGGGGATCGAATCCACGACCTCCCGCATCCGCAGTATAAAAGTGGTTAGCAAGATGGAATCGAGACCAGAAGGATGGTGGTTTGATCCCTCCCTTGTGTATATCTGACAAGACACTTTAACGCAAATGACTCTGCAAGATACAGCCTATCAAATACTTTTTCAGCCTATTTAGAAAACAAATGCCTCCTTTTTGATATTAGAATAGGCCCACACTCTTGTAGTTTCCAAAGTGTTTAATAAATCACAAGATTTCGTATAACATTGCAAAGGAAAATATTTAGTTTTATGTGTGAACCTTATAGAGGTGCTCATGTTTTTGTTATTGTTGATGATAGAATGATGATAATGATGTCTTAGCTTCAATGTCTCTCTGAATGGGCGGCGCACTTTTAACCAACACCTTTATCCCCATTTAGTTCTAACCATCCATCTTCCAATAGGGGTCCATCTCCATTAGGGTACATGTAATAATTTCCCTCCTCCATTTTGTAACCCTTCAGTACTGTTCAGTACCCATTGATTTCCAAAGCTGTTAATATTTCTGATGGGCGGGGGGCGGTCGCACTGATTCACATTTGTAAAATCAACAATTTGACAGCCCTGGGGGGTTGGGTGATGGTGGCAGGGTTGCACCACCAGCACCCTTTCTTATCCCGTTTTGACCACTTCTGTGGGAATATAATTCTCCAATTTGGCCATCTTTTCGTGGTCTATTACCAGTAGACCACAAAGTAAGTCGCTATTCTAAGTATAAATAGCAAAGAAACTTTCAATACTGCAAAAGAAGAAACACCTTGTCCACAAGTTTGTCACAGTTAATCAGTCTCACAGTATAAAAAATTTCCGTTACATGTATGAAAACAGGCAACAATTAATAGCGTCAAAATAAATTCCAAAGGGCAATAACTAGATACTCCAATACAGTGAATTGGTACAAGAGTGTAAAAGAAATCAGTTCAATTGGACAAAATGCTTTCCCAAAACTTTTGTGCAGCAGAAAATTGTCATACACGACAGAACAATGCAGAAAAACACAAAGGGCATTAGATATAAATACATACCAAAAGGCAAAAATTCTGTGCTAAGGTCAGTCAATGAGATGTTATTGCGAAATATCAAGTAATGAACACAGCTCACCACTCAGCAAAAAGTAATAAACATTTAAACAACAAACAAACAAAAGCGTTTGTATTAAAGCCAAAAGAAACACTTATCCACTGCAAAAATCTTGTAGTAAGCACAAATCACCACATAACAGATATATAAAGCAAACAAGAAAAAAAAAATATTAGTGCAAAAAATCAAAGATATCAGTGATACAGTAACATATGCATGTCACAATGTTTGCATCTCAAAGTGAAATACTAGAGAAGTAATCTTAAATATTGGTAGCTAATTGCTTCCGCGGAACGTTTCCTCCTGTGGACTTTCTATTTTCTCCCCCTTGTTTCTCTTTTTCTGATTTTTTTTTTTTTATTTATTTATTTTTTTTTTTGAGGGGTGGGTGAGCACCGTTCCCCTGGTTGCCGAAAAAAGAAAAAGGTTTCTAAGTGTATGTGTATTGTCCCAAGGTTTGCTTGTGTTGTGTTGCGATTGGAAGAATTTTCAGCAATTTTTTTTTTTTTTCGTATTCGTAGGTTTTCTCTAATTTTGATGTACCGAGGCTGGTTCCTCTCAGCTAGTGGGGGAAGTTCATCCGAGCAAAATGACCTCTCTCTGTGTCGGATTCAATCCCCCAGTTTTATTTTAGTGATCTTTGCCAAGGATCTCCTATGTGTGATATGTGTGTATTTGCAATATTGTTTGTATGCTATAGATTTTTGTGTTAGGATTGCTGTTGTTTCATATTCTCTTCTGGTTGTGTATCTTTTGTTTTAAAAAAGTTTCTAATTTTTGTTTAAGTTTCTTTATTTAAGACTTTGAGAAAAAGTAATAAATTCCGGAGAGTTTCATTTTGTAAAAATAGCTTTAGAGTGAGAGATTTTTGTATCTATCAAAACTAAATGGTGGACTTTCGGACAGGTACGCCAGGGGAATCACAATAACCTCGACCCAAACCCAAATAGACATGTTTGCTTTTATTAATAATTATCCTAAAAATAAACTCCTTCACGTAGAGAATATTTAAGATATGTATCAGTTATTTACAGAATACAAAAATATCAATAATTCAGGTCAAGTAGGAAATAAACTTGATTTTTGGACAATGTTGGGTCCAAATACAATGTTACATTACAATAGCATATAATGAAATAATATTAAAAATTAAAGATAAACTAACAAACAAACAATGCAAATTAGATAGACATTATATCGCATTATCGGTGGAGTTATCTACCTACAATTTTTCCCATGTATGTTAGACCTCGCGTTCACTAGTTTAGCAACAAATCATTCATTTTTCTAGAGATGGAGTTTGAGGTTATAAGAAAAATCACATTTTAGTTGATACTTATATTCGTGATGGATTTCCAGTCCTATTATTTCCACATATGCGTCTATTTCTTTTTTTTTTTTTTTTTACAGAAATCACGATATTTACGAAACGTGCCCTCTACCAATAGCTAGTGAATTTGTTCCATCCCGATTAAGACATTCCGAAATCATTCTGAAAAAAAAAATATCGCTTAACCGCGAGATTTGAAGATAACTGAAGGTGGAGGCACGGAACGGTTTCTTAAGCTTTTCCTCCTAGGAATAATTGATGTGATTTCAATGTAATAAAACTGACCGAATACAGATGTTATCTAGATTTAATGAACTTTGCTCAATACGAATATTATCTCAGTTGAATAAAGTTGACTGAAATCGGATGTTTTCTCAATGGAATAAAGTGGACTCAAGTGAATACGGATGTCATCCCAATGTAATAAAGTTCATTGAATACCAATGTTATTTCATTGTAATATAGTTGATCGAATAACTTCATCTTACTCAAGAGTTAAGTACCTAGAAATTTCTCGACATTATGCATCTTTCTATCTAGTCAATATCATGCGATACTAGTTAATATACTGTGCGTATTCATTAACAGCGAGATTGATTATGCATAGATAATTACAAATCTAAAGATTTATTTTAATTAAAAGTGCCCATTTAAAATTGTATTGTTTTAACATCGGAATAAGCTCGATATTTTAAACTGAAAACTGATTAAATCTTGGTGAGAAAAAATGTGAAAAGAAATCCGTGTTATTCCTTTTAATCAGTACATTCAAAAAGAGTTATCTTTTTATCAAAATACAGAAAGATCACAGCGCAGCTGTCACGGAATTGTATAAATCCCTTTGTTATTTATTAAATACATGTGCTCTGGTTTCGTTTTTTGTGTACAACGATACCCGAGGGTGATTTATGTATATTGTATAATATTTCGAAACAGTGAGTTCCGTTCATCCTATGCCGCACGTGCGAAGTGCTTTCGATGGGAAAAACTGATATTCATCAAGCTCACAGATGATGTAGGGCTACATCGTCTGTGTATAAATACCTCACCGTAAGACGAAATCATAACACTACGGAAACGTCTTGTTAGTCAGCAGTCTACTTAAGGACTTGCAGATCTCCAGCTGTACATAGAGGTATGTGAGTTATTTATTAATTTGTTAGGCATATTATAGGTTATAGCAACTGTACTACCACGTTTATTTATGTATATTTTCTATGTAGCTCCGGCTTGCGTGGTATAATGCAAATATTTTCTATTCTTGTATGTGACTTAACATGAGATTGATATTAGCAATAAAGTTACATTTTATTAAGAAATGTTTAGTACCATAGGATTCTTATCGGACACAGGTAGGTTCCCTTCTGAACCTGTTTATTGCTTTATAATGTTGTGCCGATAATATAATTTGTATAGCTTACCGTATATAACGTCATAACAGCTGTAGAGCTGACCATAGTGATCAGAGTTGACTGGGTAGCAGCTGTAGAGCTGACCAGAGTAGCCCAGAGCAGCTGTAAAGTTGACCATAGTAGCCTTAGAGCTGACGACAGGGCTAGTTGAATAGCAGCTGTAGAGCTGATTGAACAGTGTCTTGCTGGTTGAGTAGCAGGTGATCGGACGTTACCGACCGATTGGTGGGCGCTGATTGCGTGATTGACAGGTGGTCGGGCGATTACCTGTAACGCTGAGTGCTTGATTGACCAGTGTGACTGGTAGCCAAGTATTCTAGTGGGTGGGGTTTCTTTGTAACTCCATGGATGTATGCTTTGAGCCGTGGCATAATTTTGGGGTTTATTATACCCAGTGTTTTTGGGTCTGTAAAGATATATTGTATGATATCTGTCCCATTTTTACGTCATTTTTGCTGTATGAGTAAAGTACATCATTTTTATTATGAGTAAAATACATCATTCTTTTCGTCGTGTGAAATTACTGTGAATCATTAACCTTTTGTCCTTGTACTGTTCACGGTCATTTACTTTTAGTTACATTATTAGGTTCGTGTGGATTGTGTTAATTTGTCTAATATTTGGATCTTGTACACGCATGTATTAATCATAATTCCTTTTTTCATTTGAGTCATTCGTCAATAAACATTGTATTTGTATCAAAAATCATTAGTGTTTCGTTATTAATCTGACCCCAACTAAGTTATCTTGTTCCAGCAGCCTAGACAGATTTTAACTCGTGTGCATGACGGGTGCATTTTAATAGAAATATAGTAAACGACGCCTAATTTCCCCTACATGCAGTTTTGTGAACCACTCCCAAGAGCGTTCTCTCATAATGTCCAATGTTCCACTGAACTGTAGCATCAGGCAATATTCTCCATGGTTTCATACATATCTAATTTCGTATTTAAACTCTATTTTTTTTATTTTAAAACCCACCTTGGTATCCAGTGCAACACATCTTTTTATTTTACATGGGACTATCTCAGCCTGATCGATATTTTATTATACATGCCCAACAAATTTGTATACCAGTCGAGCCTTAAACATACCCACATTCAACCAGGAAGAAACAAAAACACAATCAGTTTAAGGCGTGTACGAGTACATAAAAAAGCAGGTATACCTCACTATTTGACAGGGAAATAAAGGGAGAGCGTTCATAATGGCGACCGCTATAGCACACACAAAGGAGGAACCAACTTGTCCCATTTGTTTGGGATTATTCAACGTACCAAAACAGCTACCGTGTGCCCATACATTCTGTCAGAGTTGTCTACAGTCCTACATAACAAGCAAGGCTACAGAACATGAGAAAAAGGGATACATTGAGTGTCCGGTATGTAGTAAAACAGCTGGCCATTTCAAACAGAATAAACCAACTAGTGAATGGGCGTCTCTTTTTCCAGCCGACACTGTGATACAATCAATGTTCCCCACGAAATCGAAAGTAGATCGTGTATGTGATGCTTGTAACTCTGAAGGCATCTCTGTCACAGCTACAGGCTTCTGTGCAGTATGCGAGGAAGCAATGTGTGATGACTGTCAAAAATTTCACAGGAAACAGAAAATTTCAAAACTCACACTATTCTTACAATTGAGGAGTTATTGAACAACCCACAAAATGTGATGAAATTTGCTGAAGGGTTTACATGCTTTGAACATGACGGGGAAGATCTAAAATTCTACTGCAACAATCACAAGGTCGTCTGTTGTGGTATTTGTTATTTTGAAAGCCATAACATTTGTTCTAATGTGAGGAAGTTGAAGGAGGATCTCCCTGCTCTGCTTCATGAAACCAATCCAAGTGAAATCATTGAAGAGTTGAAGAAACTGGAAACTCACTTAAAAACATTTATAGATGCAAAGGAGTCCACTGTTAATGATCTCGAGTCCCAAGTTAATGGACTGATTGATCAAATCACAGAAATGAGAAAGAAAATCAATACAGCTTTGGACGAATTAGAAATGAAAGTGAAGACGGAGGGCAGGAGAATCCACAAAGAAGTTGCTATTAGAACACAAGAAGAGAACCATCAATGCTTGTCACTGATTCACGCCATAAGAAATTCACAACTTCTGTGTGAAACAGTCCACAAATATGGAATTGATATACAAAAATTCCTAACTGCAGAAAAAATAAAATCACAACTACCTGTATATTACTCGCAGGTCAGAGAAAAATATGAGAGGACAGACACGCTGACAGTGCATATGAAATTCGCTCCACTGGTAGAATCTATTTTATCGCTCTCATCATCTGATGTTGGAAAACTTGTGACCATGACTGGCTCAACCCTTTCTATACCTGGTTTGAGGAAACCAACAAAGGAATGCCAGGTTGAGAAAGTTGAAACATTCAATGTTAATATTAGTGGAGTTAGACCATTTTATACTGGTGTTACTATTCTCCCTGAGGACAGGGTGATGCTTGTTGATAAAAACAATAATCAGTGCATTCTTCTAAACAGTTCACATCAAGTTGTTACAAAATACAGTCTCACAGAAAAGCCTGTAGACATTTGTGTTGTGAGTGATGAGGAAGTGGCTGTATCTGTGTGGGGTCAGAAGTATGATAAGAATAAAATTCAGATCCTATCAGTAAGGGATGATGTCATCAGTCCAGTCAGAATAATAACAACTAAATACAAGAGCTATGGAATTGCAGCAGCTGGGAAGGGAGAGATGGTTGTGGCTCAGGATTGGTGTAATAACAAGTATTGCTGGAGTCTGATCAGAGATGGGAGAGAGGTGAATTATTCTGATCAGTATGACTCACCATCTGGACACCACAGCTACATAGCTCTGAATAACTCTAAAACACGTGTCTATGTTACTGTGCCTAGTCAAAATTCCCTTCATTGTTCCAATATGGAAGGCAAGAAGCTGTATACCTATAGTCCTGACAACCTTAAAACACCCATGGGAGTAGCTGTGGACAGGGATGACAACATCTATGTTGTTGGTTGTGGTTCTCATAACATTCATCAGTTATCACCTGAAGGGTGTTTAATACAGGTTATAACTACTGGAGTGCCAATAGATCCATGGGCAATCTGTTTCAATAACAGTAACGATACTTTTGTCATTACAAACAATTCCAAAGAATGTAAAAGTGTACACATTTTCCAATTGAAATAAACATTCAGAACAGAAAACCCATTGATCATGCTTTGTGTGATAAATGTCACATGCAGATATAGCATAGTGATTTCTTTAAAGGTACAAATTGTAATGTTATTTGTTATTGAAGAATAACTGCAGAACACGATCTATGCTATTTATTAAATACAAGACATCAGTACAGCTAGGAAGGGGAGTAAAGACTACTCTGAAAGTATTTTTCCCATGGAACTTAAACCTTAGTGAACACTTAATACAAACCAGCTGTTGGTGTCCATCAGTTCCAGTCCAGTGTGGAATATCTAATTACTTTTACTGTCAATTAGATTAAAGCTTACACTACACAAATATCTTAATCCTAAGCTGTGCTTTATTATAGGATGGTCATCACTTACATGTGATACTATTTAGGTAGATTTGTGTTAGCCTTGCAAACGTGACGATGTTCTTTTTCTTAATGATGACACTAGAAGAGGATAACTTATGTCAGTATTCATGGACACTGTGGAACTTCTGCCCACTTTGGTTTATAATTATTATTTCCATTATTATTGTTACCATATAAGGTGAATGACAATTTAATATTCATGGTGGTGAATGATTACCAAATCAATATTATAAAATATTGTAAATATTATAAAAGGAAATCAAAAAATAAAATCCTTAATTTCATGTACCCAAAAGGCAAATAAGGACTTTTCCCTTACTCCAAAAAAAAAAACTAATGAGACAAATACAATGTTATCATTATTTAGAACCTGGCAAATTGAGTTTCCAAATATATGAATTTTAGAACAGACATAAAATGAATTCCACAAAAAGTGGATTTTAATACAGGGAGTTTATAGTCACTATGAGTTTTCATAATTCAACAAGTGTTACTTTGATTTACCTCAGAATTTGAAAATCTAAATACCTAATTTGTATACATAATTCACAAACCTTTGGCAATTAATAATTAATTTCTTTATTAATCTGCATGACATCCATTATTGGAGTATTAATGATCAACTTATTTAGTGAGGAAATAAACAGTTGAATGTTTATATTGTAATTGTACATCTCATCACTTTTTCAGTATAAAATATTATTTTATGAACATGCACATTCTTTTTCCATTACTACATGTCGTTTGTTGGATCTATGTATCTGACAGGCCACTCCGATGGCCTAGTGGTTAGAGTGTCAGCCTCGGATGTGGGAGGTCGTGGGTTCAATTCCCGGCTGAGTCATACCAAAGACTTACGAAAATGGTACTAACAGCTGCCTTGCTGGCGCTCGGCATTTAAGAGGTTAGTGTTAGGACTGGTCAGCCTGGTGTCAAGATAATGTGACTGGATGGGAAATCATACCACATGTCTGCGGCTTGATACCCCAGTGTTAGACGTCACTTTAAACTGCCACACTGACATCGTAGCTATATGACTGAGAAATTGTTAAAGCTACATTAAAAATCCAAATCACACAGGCACACACATGTATCTAACAGTCTGTACACTAGTATCTGTCCTCCATTCCTCCCTTACCTATTACTACTATAATATATTCTATACTAGCTAGGATTATCACTCCTGCTATTACCATTAAAAGAAATTTTGAAATTAACAAAGTCATGAAATAATAATAATAATGATTATAAATAAATTTATTGTGAATATAAGTAAACATTTGTGGTCATGATAAATGCCTGTTAAAGGAATTTATACATATATCAAAAAGAAAGATGAAAATTGCATATATTGATTCTGAAAAAAATGTATATGAACTTCATTTATCACATCCCATCTATTCACTGATAGGAGCAGCCCCTTAACTTATCAAGTCAGTTTTTCCTTCTTAAAAATAATGTCATGATCAATCATATACCCCTATCAGCAAGTGACAAGAATAAAACATCTCAAGGCATCATGAAGTTATAGCATATATAAATATTCTAGTATGATTTTATTTCACAAACATGAAATCTTAGTTTAACGCCATTTTTCAGCACAATATAGGCTACACATGGCGGCCAGTATAAATGGTGGAGAAAGAACCTGGGAAAACCCCGGTATGAACCACCAACCCACGAGAAGCTACTGGCAAGCTTCCTCACGTACCCACATTGGCCAAACGCGAGACTCGAACCCATGCAGACAGAGGTGAGATGGCAATGATCCATAACGGTGAGTGCTTTAGACCACTCGGCCACCCGGGGCCCCAAAGCATGAAAAACTTGTAACTGTGTTATTAACTTAATTTACCAACTTGTAACTGTTATAAAGTTTATGCACACTCTAAGATAGAGTCAATAAATTGATCAATATCAGTACATATTGTTTTAGTTTCCTCTTTTCAAGTAGAGTTAGAAGTGATTCATCACTGAAATATTCTTCTCTTGGCAAATTATATTTTATTATATTTTGACTGCTACAACAGTATATGCACTTAAACTATTAAGAACATCTACACCTGTGTTCAAAAAATGGGATGACCATATGCATGAGGCCTGTCTAAATCGTACATGAGCTCACTCTTCTGCGGAGATCTACTTATTAGTGCTGGATGGCCCTATGCCAGAGACCTGTCTAAATCTTGTATGGGCCTTTCATCCAAGCAAAAATACTTGTGAAAACTGGATGGCCTTGTGTCTGAGGCCTGGCAACATGTTATATGGGTCACTCTCCCAGACAAACCCATTTCCTAAAGCTGGAAGGCATGAAGTTTTATATAGGTCCCCTCTTATTCTGAGAATTACATCTGAAAATTGGATGGGCATATGAGCAACTGAAAATTGGATGGGCATATGAGCAATGCCTGTCTACATCTCTTCTGCTAATATCTACTTCTCAAACTGAATGGCTCTATGCCTGAGGCCTCTCCAACTCTTAAATGGGTCCTTCTTCCACTGAGGATTCTTATCAAAATCTTTTGATACTGTTAATTCATTTCTTTTCATGGTATTTAAATTTGTGGATTCTGAAAGGGCTCCTATGTCTCCATTAGCAAGATCATTATTGGTTGGGTCATATGTTTCTCCCAGAAAGATAATTGTTGGACGAGTCCTGTGTTTCCCACAGATCATTGCATACATGCCAACCATTATGTTTTGGCAGAATCATTGTTTTTTTGCACCAAATTACGCATTACTGTAAACTGTATGTGAACTGACTTTTTTTTGGTACTTGAAAAAATAAAATGCAATACAAAATTGTTTTTGTTATTTTATTATCTCTTTCAATCCGCTCATACAAATTTGAGAATATTCTTAAAATGGTGACTGCTGCATAACAATAGCATAAAAGGACTGTATATAACCCATTTCCATTCATTTTATTGATAACCTAGCCAAGTTGTGAACAAGTCTATACTTTTAAAGAAAATGGCGCCTGATGTTAAGTGAAACGCTTTATGGTGTAAGTTGTCGGTGTTACATGATGGAAAATATTAGATCTTTTCAAACTTAAAAACATGTCATATCACAAAAAGGACAAATAAACACTGCTTTACAAACTTCAAAAGAAGTATACGAGAGTAATGTAAAACAACACTGAGCACCTGATCTCATTGCAGTTTCCAGTTCACAATCATTCAGCAAAAGTTGTTCATGAGAGCTGAATATAAATATTTTTCAGTATATTTTGTGTCTATGTCTATACCTCCTGGGTGGGAGGGAAGATGTATGTCATTGTTCATTTACTTCAGTTTCCCACAAAAAAAGATCAATTTTAGTCGAGTCTCTTTCCACAGAAAGATCAGTTTGGGTTGGGTAGAGTGTTCCTACAAGATTTCTGCCAACTGGGCTTTAAAGTTGTAGCTATAGGCAACCACCAAGTCCATGAAAATGCATACAAAACATGGTGAATTTACAGCAATATACAGAAACTGTTTAAAAAAAAAAATCATACTGGCTAACCTTTGTGGAAATTAAGATGTAAACTTTTTAGGATAACACAACAATTAAAAATAAAGAGAAATGATATAGGTTGTTACATTTTATTCAATTTTAAGTACAAAAATATTTTTACAAGACAAAATTTCTACAATTTGGATGATTTATTTATCTTGAATGAGCCATGCTTTCCACTGCCTTTCACAAATGAT
>JAECUM010000851.1:0-134406 GCA_016617855.1 Megalonaias nervosa | reverse complement strand
TGACGTCACAGTACTTCTCCTTTTGCTACATTGTTACCAGTGTGACGTCATGCCACCTGTCGCTTATCGCTCTACAAACCCACAGTCTACTAGTCGCCGCTCTACAAAATTTCCATTGTCGCTATACAGGCCCAGGGTGTTCTAGTCCCTCTACTCAATTTTCCATTGGCGCTATACAGGCCCAGGGTGAGATTTTATTTCTTGTCGCTATACTGGCCCAGGGGGGGTCTGTAATGCTAATTCCCATTGTCGCTACGGTACCCCACTATACTACTGCTATTGTATTTAAGGGATGAAAGTTGTTATCTAAATATATCATGACTAGAAGGTGTGTCATATACCACATTGGGTTCCCATCATTAAGGTCAGGGTCACAGTTCAAGATTTTACATTTTCCATCATGCTTTTCCCTCTGCTCCATGACTTTAAAAGTCATCTGAGATAATTGGATAAAACTTTGTATATCATGACTTGAAGGTTTTGTTGAGTTCCATGTTGGGGCATCTTGTAAAGGTACTTGCTATTTTACCTTTTCTGTCATACTTTCCTTTTTACTCTAAAGGTTAATGCCATTTGTGATTTTGTGATGTAACTTGGTATATTTGTACATCATCACTAGAAGATGTGTTCTTGTTGTTTTGGAGTTTAACACCATTTGTCACGGTAAGATGGGCAATATATGGCAGGCAGTATAACTTGGTGGAGGAAGAATCAGGGAGAACCGTGGTAAGAACCACAGACCCACAGAAAGCTACTCACATTTGGCTGAGCTTGAGACTCAAACCTATGCAGACAGAGGTGAGATGGCAGTGATAAATAAAGGTAAGCACATTAGACCACATGGCCATCCTGGGCCCCTAGAAGATGAGTTGCATACCACATTGTGGTTGCTATAGTCACGATCTTACTCACCATGCAGTATCCTGGGCCCCTAGAAGATGAGTTGCATACCACATTGTGGTTGCTATAGTCATGATCATATTCACCATGCAATATTTTACAGTGGACCCAACCCACAAGCCACATTATCCACTTTGTAGGTAATGGTGGGAAAAAACTAATTAAGTTTGTAAATAATTAACATTATATTTTTGTGCAAACCAACAGACAATGACAGATAATGTGAGATAACTCTCACCTTCATAATCCCACTCCTTCATGGTTAGGTAATGCAGTTAAATGCACATGAATTTTTAATCAATAAATCAGTTAGCATGTTATATTTTTTATGCAAGCTAACAAACTGGAACAGTTAATATGAGACCACACTCTCCTTCATGTGACGTCTGCTTCATGGTTAGATAATTTGGTTTACTGTTCATCTTCCCTTTGGCTCACAAACAGCTGTTTGAGATCAAAGGATGAGAATTGGTATCTTTAATGGTCATCTTGGGAAGGTGTGTTGAATACCAAAATGGTGGTCCTATCTTCATGGTCAAGGTCAGAGTTCTATTTATAGCACTACTGGCCATAATTAAGAAGAGTTTATGTGATGTCCTGTTGACCTTTGTCCAAGGTCTGTCTGTGCATTAGCATAAGCATGTTGTTGATAGTCCTAAGATGCATTGAGGATTGTTCTGAAACTTGACACATTCATCTCAAGATCTGTTTGGTCCTAAATGAAAATGGTGCTGCTCATATATCCAGTATGGCTGCTATCTTGAAAATTCCATTGCCATTCCTCCTTAATGGCTGGTCATATCAGCATGGGGTTTTCACTGAAAGACTTTTTATGACATCTAGTTGTTCCTACATGTAAATGAAATCAGTCTTGGTCTGATGTCCAGTATGGCCACCATGGCAGCAGTTTTGAAAATCTCGTCACTGCTCCTCTAGAACAGAGAGTCATATCAGCACGTGTTTTGCCAAATGAATTCTTATGGTGATTAGTTGGTCTTAAAATTTTTTTGCCACTCTGATATCCAGTATGGCTACCACTGTACATATCTTGAAAGTCTTGTTGCTACTTCTCCTAGATGGGATGGGTTTTCACTAGAGGACTAATTATGGTATCTAATTGGCCCTGAATGCAAATAATGCTGATATGACATAAATATGTCTGGCACAATGAATGCTGAGAATCATGTAATTAATTCTTCTGTATGGATGATCATGTCAACTTGGGCTTTCCATTAAAAGTCTTCTAATGGTGTTTAGTTTGTCCTAAATGAAAATGGTGGTGATCTTAAATCCCCTATGGCTGTCATAGTTGCTAATATGAAAATCTTGTGATGATCTGCCATTAAACCCTACCACTACCACTACTATTACTGCTTCAGAGGTGGACAATTTTCGTTGTCTGCCTCCCAGGGACTATCAAATTTTGTTAAGATTAAATTCTGTGAAACTACTGGACACAATTTTTTAAAGCAGTAGTTGTAAACTACAGCGTAGGATTGTGATATAGTACTACAGTGTAAAATGTTGACCATGATATTTATGACAGTGACTGGTTAAAGTCTTACTGTTTGAATAAATGATAATGTGATGCATGTTTCCCAGTCAGTAGGCCCCAGAACTAGAGCCAAATTTTCAAGAATATCACACATAGTGGGCAGCCCATATTGACACTGTTGCATAGATTCACGTCAAATTGCTTTAATCTCACTTACTCTCATGCTATTTTCGTAACAGAATTGTATCCAAGCACAATTTAGTGCTAGAAGTTTTCAGAATCAGTTGTGTGTCATTTCAGTTGGTTGAAGAGTAACATACTTCTTGTATACCCACCAGTAATATACTTCTTGTATACCCACCAGCAATATACTTCTTGTATACTTACCAGTAATATACTTCTTGTATACCCACCAGCAATATACTTCTTGTATACTTACCAGTAATATACTTCTTGTATACCCACGAGTAATATACTTCTTGTATACCTACTAGTAATATAAATCTTGTATACTTACCAATAATGTAACTGTTTACCAAGATTACATTGTTTTGATTATATAAAGCCTTTCCAATTCATTATTGTGGAATATGAAAATATGTTTTTGGATGTAACGTCAGTTGCTTCATCTGATTTGTATCCCAAGCATTGATTGTTAGTCTATCATACTTAATCTGTGGCCATAAAAAAATTAAACATTCCATTTGCAATATTCACTTTACTATCTGATGGAAATTGTCTTAAGATGTTTCCCATTTTTCATACAGTCCACCATTTGAACAGAATAAAGTGAACTTTTGTCTTGTGTCCGATAAAATACGGTACAAAGAGGTATTGAAACTGCATCTGAGTTGCATGATCATTATTTATTCTTGGCTTTGTGATGCATTTATGCACATCAAAAAGCTAAGTCAAAAGGTAAAAGTACTGCTTGGAAGTTACAACAGGTAATGTTTTGTAATATTGCCTTGTAGCACCTGGTACAGACCGTTCAGGAGTATCTTGCTATTACAATATTGTAGATATATGCACATGAAATTATTCTCATTTACATGACATTATGCATGTATTATGATTGAGATTGATGTTTAAAATACTAGTCTAAGTATATCGAACACGGTGGAAATGACTGCAGTAAGGCACCTCAAGTAAATAGAACACAATGAAAACGACTGCAGCAAAAGCACTCGAATTAAAATAGAACTCAGTGGAAATGACTACCGTACAGCACCATAAGTAAACATTTGGTATTAGATATGAGAATAAACTGTGGGTTTGGTGATACAAACATTAAACTTGGCACACAGCAAGGCTGTGTCATGCAAAAGATATTTAGCTATAGGGCTGTTGCATATTTTTCAAGGGGCAGAAATGGCAGCCATTTTACAAGATGACTGCTATCCAGTTTAAACGTTACCCTTAATTTGGTAGACTGGATCCACTTGGGAGGTTGCAGACTTGATTAGATTGTATTACTTCAGTTATATTGACATTGATAATTTGTGCAAGGATCATATAAGATAATATACTTAATATATTTCGTACTGCAAAGTTTAAACACATTAAACGTGATAATTTCTTGATCGAAAACACATTATGCATGCAAGATTGTGCAGTATATCCTGCATTTGTGTAACATTCCATTAAATGCAACCGCTCCGGTGGCATAGTGGTTAAAGCGTCCGAATCGGATGGGGGAGGTCGTGGGTTCGATCCCCGGCAGAGTCATACCAAAGACTTGCAAAAATGGTACTAACAGCTGCCTCGCTTGGCGCTCAGCATTAAGAGGTTAGTGTTAGGACTGGTCGGCATGGTATCAGGATAATGTGACTGGGTGGAACATCATGCTACATGTCTGCGGCATGATGCCCCAGTGCTAGACATCACTATAAACTGCCACACAGCAGACATCGTAGCGATATGGCTGAAAAATTGTTAGTGACAAAAGCCACTGATTTTGACATTTGCTTTATGGCATTTGCACTGTCCACTGCAGTACCTCTAGCAATTTCAGCAATTACAAGCTTTCATAGCTTCTGGACGAGTTGTCCAGCATATTTTGTAGCCACATGCCATTTTTGTTCCACACCCACGCACTTGGCGATGGATGCACAGGAGCCGCAATCTTCATCTGGGACCGGCAGTGACTAGACTGGTACGCAGACCTCTTTGTTGTGTGCAGGATGAATGCTGATTTGTCTTGGTAAGGTCATCAAGTACTCTACCCTTCTGAGTGAACCAGTGGCGTCACTAGGGGGGTGCGGACCGCACCGGGTGACACCATCAGAGTGGGTGACACCAAAATGACTGTCTTTAACATTTTTGAATTTTTGTGCAGGAAGGGGGTCCATAGGGGTGACACCATAAGCTACCGCACATGACTGTCTTTAAAATTTTTGAATTTTTGTGCAGGAAGGAGGTCCATTGGGGTGACACGAGTTATGGCACTGGGTGACACCAGTCCTAGTGATGCCACTAGAGTGAACATCTCTTTGTGAGTCTGGTTTGCACACCTCTGACTGCTAGTATGGTCATACTGTAAAGACCACAAAGCTAACTTGGTTTTCAACTAGTCTTTAGTCTGTACGTTCGGGTGTAGTACCCAAAGCACAGAACGTAGGCTTTCCGTGTGTGCGATACAGTTTTCACGCCTCATCCAGTTAGATGTTTATGGTAGCCCGCTAGTAAAAGAAAAAGGTTTAATGGAGGCAAGAGACCATATTCTCCAGGGAGTATCATGCGGTCATTTCACGTTGCTAATGTGTTCTGTTTGCTCAGACTAATTTGAATAGCAATCGGACTGTTTTCCAAAACAATATTATAATGACACGCAAATGAGAATGATCAATCACTTTTTGAGTATCGTCCACTGTGTATTTTAAAATCAACTCTGTTGTCTAGCTGTACTCTTTCTCCTGCGCGAGACATCATATAAATGTCGACATGAACAACGTTTTCACCTTGCTCGTTGCACATCTTGCAGACTTTATTATTAAAACTTCATTTCATTCGGTTCCAATGGTGGACTGCAGGAAGAAAGGTAAGCATCTGTTGACATTTCCAATTATATAATATCAGTTTACTCTATTTTGGATGTATTCCTGTACAAAGGTCGCCAGCATGTTCGAGTTCTAAACATATCTGGTGAAGAAACTTGTTGATAGTTAAATACGAAGTGGGTAAAATGGCTGAGTGTAATCAGTATCAAAACCCATTGGTCTCGTTTTTTCAGCCTTCGTCTACATAATGATCATTACGGTTACACGGCCGAATTATCATCCAGCAAGATGGTGAGACGGAGATGTGGAAAAAAAAAAAAAAAAAAAAAAATGTGGACAAGAGGAAAGGAGGAGAGAAATTAGAAAAAGTTAAACGGTACTTTTCAGGGCCACTCCATTGCCTCAAAAAGATATCCATTCTTTCTTGCCTAAACAAATTTTTAGTCGATTTTTGGTGAGATCTATGTTTGTGTGCTATGTCCATGTCTCTCTGTCTCTATCCACGTCTCTATGTCTGTGTCTCTATTTGTCCCTAGAGTAACGCGTATTCATGTCAGCCCCTTGCCACACTGTTCCGCCCGATTGAGGTCAGCCACTTGCAACATTGTTGCCAGAGTCCAGTACCGTGACGTCAGTTCCTATTGCCCCTAGACAGGCCTGTAAGGGTGCAAATTTCTGTCGATCTATGAAGAGCACATTAATTTGGGCAGGTGAACGATTAATTAGATTTATGGGGACCAGTGCGTGTTAAATCACCATAATGCACGGATTGTTAATGGCTGTGTCAGGAGAGAAACGATTCTTAATTAAACATTCGTTTATTTAAGAAGTCAGACAGACTGTAAGGATAGGGATGACTCCGGTCTTGTATCGGAATTGTCAGATTTCCAATTTTCGAGAATTAGTTATTTGGGAATCTCGAGGTCAGGCAGACTACAATTTGGCGCCTAGTTGTAAAAGGAGGGAGATATATTTAATCCGGATTGGTTACGCTATATAAGGGGCGTGATTCCCGCACCAAAATTCTTGGTTTTAATATGTCCCATCGCAAAATTTTAGTCAGTCTATGCTTTTCTGCAAGAGAAAACAAATATAGGAGACTCCGAGTTCGAATTTAGAAGAAATTCGCTCGTAAAATAATTATCCAAATGATTGGATGTCTGGAAAGTCGACGGACACAATTTTGGCGGTAGAAGCGAGCAAAGCTTGAAAACACAAGGTATTTTGAACCAGTCTCATGTAATTTGTTGATATCAATATAACGATTTGTTTGATTTATTTGATTATATTTGCATGAATTTATTTGTTTAAATTTGTTGATCAATTTTCTTGATATGAATATAACTGTGTGAGTTCATCTATATGAATCCGTACAATGATATTCTTTATATAAGTTTGACGAATTGTTTGAATGTGTCGTCTTGATTGTTATAGGAAACTATGTATCTAAGAATTTCATGCCTTACTTTAGTTGATATGAGTTACGAGAATCCGTGTGAATTCACCGACCTTAGATGATTTCACGTATGATAAAGACTTGAGTGCGTATTGACTGAAATTAACGTTGTTAAACCGTGAAGTGAGATTTCATATATCTAGAGACTTGAATGTGTGCATTCGCTAGAAATAACGTAGTTAAGCCATGTAATAAATTTCATTCATTCATTTGTGTAATTGAGACGAGACCGAAACTGATGTCTCGGGGGATGATAATGTGAGTCAGGTTGAAATAGACGTTAGGAAGTACATTAATCTCATGAAACTAGGTTTGTTTATGGTCTGCCATGTTTAGCTTGACCAGATAGCCTTTGGTATCTGTTTGAATTCCGATAGAACTATATCTAACATAACGAGAGGAGAGTAATGATCTCTTCCCAGTAGGATATCTGACAGTAGATTTAGGTTGCTTCTTTGTTTATTTTTGGAAGGTGAAATAGCTCCACGGGACGTATCCACGTACCTACCTATCGAAGTATCTACGTATCACGGACTTACATATCCACCTACCCACACAAAGCTCGAGGGGGCCCCGAGTGGCCGAGTGGTCTAAAGCGCTGATCGTTACGGATCACTGCCATCTCACCTCTGTCTGCGTGAGTTCGAGTCCAGGCTCGGCTAACGTGGGTACGTGAGAAAGCCTGCCAGTAACTTCTCGTGGGTCGGTGGTTCTTCCCGGGGTTTTCCAGGGTTCTTCCTCCACCATTAATACTGGCCGCCATGTATAGCCTATCTTGTGCTGAAAAATGGCGTTAAACCCTATAACAACAACAACAACAACAACAACAAAGCTCGAGGGCCGAAAGAGGCGAGACTATAGAGAGTTTGGAGAAGTGAACAAAAAAAAGTGGAAAGGACCAAGAATAACAGTCACAGTGAAGTTGGAATGGACCGGAAATAATCAGATTATGAAGTTGTACAAGGCAATGACTTCGATTGTTCACTCGATTCTATGATGAGCTAATTCTGTCATTTAAAACAGATCGGCTGTTTATATAAGTATATTTGTGTTTGAAATTCAGTGAATGATTTATTTAAAAAAGAAGTGTATCTTCCTAATGTAATGCATTGTCACGGTTGTTTATGTAATTGATTAAATTGTCATTTTCATGTGGGGGGGGGGCTCGTGTCATTCTGTTTTATATATCTGCTCAGATCTCGACCTATTCCACCTATAAGTTTCACACTTTATATTAATATTTACTCGATCCGGGCAATAACACCGAAGGCGATCACCCCTAGATAACGATAACCAAATTTCCACTACAACCCACTTCCAACAAAGTGGGGACTACGTAGCAAGGCCCAATCCCTTGTCGCTCTACATTCCCTATGTTCAATTCCTTGATGACCCTAAACTGGCCCAATCTGCTCCATGTTAAATTCCCGTTATGAGCCCAAAGTGCAAACGACCAAATTTAACATAGAAGTCCCATTGATTGCAAAGTGTCTCCTCCACCCCACCCCCCCTTCACTACTCAGGGTCATCATTAAAGTTATGCAGCTCAGCACTGCAAGGCTGATTGTCAGCATCAGCTTCGGTTGCAGGTGTAGTCGGAACAAAATATCTACGAATAGCTGCAACGCCACCTGCTTGTTGTTTTTTTTCCCCGATGTTCTAAGCGCTTTCTGTATTCTGCTCCACTCAGTGTCTGCCGCTTGCTCACGTTATGACTATTGTAATACGGTTAATGTAGCAGATTGGAAAGTTACTATCCGAGTAATCAGATCAGTTTATTTTCATAAATAACTATTACATTTAAAGTATGTTTAATGCTTATAATCACTGCACCCGAAATTACCCACGTCTCTAGTAAGCCATAATTGTCATTGGTCCGTATCAGCTATCGTATTTGACTTATGCACTGAAGTACACATGACGGTCGAATTTGCCTTTAGCACTAAAGTACACATGACGGTCGAATTTGCCTTTAGCACTGAAGTACACATGACGGTCGAATTTGCCTTAAGCACAGAAGTACACATGACGGTCGAATTTTCCTTTAACGCTCAAGTACACATGACGGTTGATTTGCCTTTAGCCCTAAAGCCACTCAAGCATATCAGTGACCTGGTCTCTGTAAACACAGCTCACAGAAGTCCAGCTGTTGAGGGCCGTACCGGCACCGCCTTAGGTTGGCGTCATCATCAGTGGCGGCATCGCCAAATTCTCAAAATAGTATCCTCCTTTACTGTCTGTTTCTTTTTCCTTTCCTTTTCCTCTTTCCTTTTGTCTTTTTCCCCCTTTGTTACCGTCCCTACAGATGTGCTGCCCTGTGGCGATTCGCCCCCATTGCTCGCTATTCAAGTTCCTTAATTTAAACTTATATATATATATATATATATATATATATATATATATATATATATATATATATACACACACACACACACACACACACACACACACACACACACATGGGGGAAACATCAAATGATTGCAATGTTATCAAGTTTTTTCCTCCGATTCCTTTAAACTTTTTGTAGAAGGTTGTTACGCGCAGAATTCAGAACTTTCTGGCAATTATCAAACTCATCTGAAGATTAAATGCTTCAGCCTTATTTACTGTCCCTTAATTATCTGTCTACAGCTGGGTTGTAACTACTAAGAGTACCTGGTTCTAGGTACAAACCGTCCGACTTCATTAAAGTAATCAGCTAGGCAACAATTTCAGTGTCTAATTAAACAGGTGAAATTTTCTCCTAGCGTGAAGGCATTTCTAGTCATGTCTTGAATCCTGACATGGCTCCTCGAGTCTTTATTACTTGGATTTTTAAAAATTCCAATACAAGATTTTAGCAAGCAGCAAAGAAGTACACACACTTTCTTTCTCTCTCTCATGTTTGATTCACTTTGCTCACCAGCTTTATCTGAAATTTCATTGTCAAACATTCTGTCCAAGACACCGTCGTTCACCTCAACCAACTCCAATTTCCCGGTCTGCTCGTCGCTACATACGGTACTCTCTCATTATCCCCAGCGACAAAAGCGGTTATTTTTACCAGATATGACTGCATTTCTTCAAATGACACTGCATTTCTTAAAATGACAAACATGAGTTGGCATTTGTTTAATAATTTTAAATGTATAGCAATAGATGATTTCGGATAATTTATAAGTGGAATGTTATTTTAATGTTTCAAGTTGTAATAATAGGTCCAGTCTGTGTGTGCGATATGGAAAGTTTAGGTGTGCGATACGGAATCACAGACTTAACATCTGTATCACACGCCAGATCAGCTATGTAAGGTTAAATGTGTTTGTAATAAAGTTAATATTACCATTAATTTGTGACAGATACAACCATTTTGTGAAAATACAGTTAATTTGCTTAACTGTTTTGTCATGAACAATGAAAACACGATGTTAGTATCATTTAAGTCGTAACAAAATTCGTCGGGAATTTACGTACATTCCCTACTGACAGAAACTACCTACGTACTGGTACAATGAAAAAGTAGCGTGGCAAGTACCACCGGAAAAAAATACCGCGCATCTGGCTGAAAAGCATCAATGTGTGCCGAACGATTTTATTCACTTTTCAGACTTCAGAAAGCAGCATTTCCATTGGCAAATTCAAAGGTCACCAGAACATGACCCCTATCGCTGTCAGATCTTCACGTAGGACAGCGGAGACCTGATTTTAATCAGATTGCCACCGCCTCAGAATATGAGAGGGAATTGCATCCTTACACTTGAACCAAGTCGCTCGCCTTTGATATCAGTCGCGGGTTACTTACCTTAAGAGCGCCTGGATTTTACACTTTGCTCTTTGCTCAGTAGCAGAATTGTTCTTCCCCAACATTTTACGACGTTGTCATTTTATCTGTTACATTACAAACATATCTGCAGGTGTACGGCGTGCTGCAGGTCCATCTGCAGATATTTTAAAGAACTTATTTTAGCTATCTATGGGCGTTGAATTTACTGACAGGTATAAATAAACAAAAAGAGTCATGACAAAATATTCATAACTTTTTAAAGTATGACATACATACAATCAGAAAAAGATTTGAAACTGCAGTATAGTCTTACTTGTACGACGGAACACACTCATCGGACTGAAGAAAGGAAATCTCTTACGGCGACACCCATTCAGCATGCATAGTACACCCTAGGGAAGATGAACTAAATGTTAACGATATCAGTATAGAGGCGAGAAAGGTAAATTGAGACCGACATGTCACTTTTTTTTTTTTCAAAAGGGGCCAGGGCGCTCTGAAATCTTCCCCACAAAATTCATGGTCCTGAAACGTTAAAAATATTGCTCTGAGGTTTTGGGAAGAAAAAAAATCCAGTGGTCAAAGGCGCTCACGTTTATAGATCACTCGCATACACCTCGGTTGGCTTGGGTTCGAGCCTCTGCTCGGCCAAGGTGGGTATGGTGGAAAGCTTACCAGTAGCTTCCCGTGGGTCAGTGGTTCTTACTGGGCTCTTCCACAACGAGAAATATTTATAATGTGCTGAAATATGTCGTTAAACCCACAAACCACTCAGGACATAAGATCTGGGTCACATTAATCAGTTTTATCAAAACTAATTATGACAAATTTCAGTAATGTGTGAAAATATCTTAATTGTGCTATGCAGTTATCACCACGAACAACTCATTTTATAGAGGCGCGGTGGCTCGGTGGTTAGCGCTCTGGACACGCCACCGAAAGGAAGTTAGTTCGAATCGTGCCATGGGATCAGCCTGTGTTGGTTTCAGTCGCGTGTCCATGGGCAAAGTATCTTGATCCAATGGCCGCACCATTTTATCAGCTACTTGTGTTGCTGTGCCGTGAAACACCAAATCAATCGCAATCCACTTTAGCTCAGACGCCGTTTACATGCTAATGCGGCAGATTATCAACAAAACCGCCAGCTGAACGTCCCTCCCCCCTCTTTTTATTAGGTACTCGCTGAAGTGCCTAGTGTGACCAGTTCTGAAATTTCATATACCGGTTTGTGCATGTCTAAGCACCATTTAGTATAAGAAGCTTAATGGGACTAGTGCTGAGATTTCTATTCAGATGGGTCGTGTGATTTGTTCATTCATATAGGTCGACGTAGATATATTTGCAGTGTGTGTTTATGTAAATATTATTGTAAACACAAGGCGTATGATCCGACATCAGGGAAGGGAGATCGTATTAGGTCTGTCTTACTCTTGAGTAAGTACGAAATTATTATTGTAGATGTATGTGACACCTCACCTGTCCATTTTAATCAGTAATTTACTGTGAGAATACAGTTAAAGGAATTTATCTGAAATTCATTTCGTTGGGGTTGTTTATATTCATCATATTTCCAGTTGTCATATAAGATAGACTTGGCCTGTTGTGTTTATTATAACAAATGTATATCTCGGTGGGCTTTGTTTGTATGCAAGGGGATTTAGCTCGTATTCTTACATGAAAATGCATGTGCAGCATTGTTGAACGAGGTGTATCAGTGTATCAACACATATCAATATCGGATTTCACACACCATTGGTGACCTTGTGTGTTATTATACTTATCCCTGTTCTGGGTCGTACATTAAAAAAAAAACAAAAAACGACTCGTGCATTTCACGTCGTGTCCTTAGGAATATCTCGGTCAATCGTACAGATGATACCACGAATGTACGCCGATAGCAAACCTTAAGGGTTTTATACACATGCAGATCTACGCATGTCAGAAACGAAAGATTTGATAACTGAAGTGCTTCATAACTTCATAAGTCATGAGCAGTTTTACGCTTTGCAAAAACAAGTTAGCACAATTTTTACGAAGAATTTTACAGAGTTTAAATTGAAGTCGAGACCTACATTAGATTGACCTTAATAAGTCATGAAAATATTGGGGCCAAATGTTTGGGACCGTTTTGTTACTGTTTAACATCCAGACGTGTTCTCAGAACCAGTGGACGTAGGAATAATGTGCAAAATTGGATAGTAAATCGCCTAATTGTAGAGTCGCTTACTTATGTGGCGCTCTACATTTTCGAATTTTGTATAGGGTTAGAATTTTAAGGAAAAAGAATTTCCTTGGGTTTCCTCACTGGTTATACTGGGTATTTAAAAAAGACCATGTATATCTTAGGTATTGTTCAAAAGAACCTTTAATTCCCTTTATTTTGGTGTATGATTGATGGGTGTAATATGGGTTATAGAGTATACAGCTTGGCCTTACTCCAGATGTGCACCTTTCAAAAAAGTGCTAGCTCCACTTGGTCATTTTCACTTCCTGAACTTCAGAGGTAAATTGTCAAAAAAAGAGCCGATAACTTTTTTTACATTTTATATATTTGATAATTCATTCATTGCACTTTCAGAAGCTGGTATTGTCTAGTCTGGCAAAATTCATTTTCCCTATTTTAATAGCTGCTAAGGATAGTGTACTTTAGACAAATTCAGGCTGATTTTTGGAGCACAAGGGAGCAGTCATTTTAGTTAGCAGTGTGCTAAGATCATTTACAATTTCCAAAAGTACAATATCCAAAGAAATGTCAGCCACATTACATCAAAGTAGCATAGAGGTATGCCAACATTCTCTCCAGTGTGCATGCTTTAGATGCAAACAACTTCACTTTACATACGTCACTCTCTCAAAAGTACATAATTACTGGTGAGCGCCACCATAAAGAGCACATAGGTATTATTATTGTATGATTTAATTTTGATTGTATGGCTGAAATATTTAAGTCGCAAGCGTCAAAACAGTCCTTTTGAATAATTCTCCTGTATTTCCCCCCACAGAACAGTATTTATTAGTGTCAGAGTCTCAAACAAGTACAGCCCCCCCCCCACCTTACGATAAAAAGTGAGCTATTTTAAAAATGTGCATTACATTTTGTCAGCATAGCAACCAGTGTTATGCTGAAAGATAAGAACATGAAACTAGCCATAATTATTCCTGAGATGTCAACAAAAAATTTTAGTTTGAAAGGGATGGAACAGATGAGGTTCATAAAGGTCAAAGGTCAAAGGGTAAAATATTTGCTTATTGTTTAATATGGAAGAAAGCAAACATGCTTTGTCATCATTTATTTTTTAATTTCATTGCAAATAAATGAAAAGAAACATTTTCACTATAAATTTCTTTTACTTAATGCAACAGTTTTAAATTTAAGTTGACTTTATTCCTATTCTCTAAGACTTCTAATTACCCATAATTAAGGTCACTACTCACACAAACATGCCTCATGGCAAATTATGTAAGCAAGAGCAGATTAAGCATAATTTGCTTATTTTCATGCATAAAATCAGTGTTAATGTACCATTTCATTCAGAACATCGTACATAATGACATGAAAATAAGAAAAATAATTGCATAAATTTTTATATTTGTTTTAAGGTTGCGCTCTACAGTTTCGTATTTTGCATAGGGTTAGAATTTTAAGGAAAAAGACTTTCCCTGGGTTTCCTCACTGGTTATACTGGGTATTTAAAAAAGACCTTGTACATCTTAGGTATTGTTCAAAGAACCTTTAACTCCCTTTATTTTGGTGTATGATTGATGGGTGTAATACGGGTTATAGAGTATACAGCTTGGCCTTACTCCAGATGTGCACCTTTCAAAAAAGTGCTAGCTCCACTTGGTCATTTTCACTTCCTGAACTTCAGAGGTAAATTGTCAAAAAAAGAGCCGATAACCTTTTTTACATTTTATATATTTGATAATTCATTCATTGCACTTTCAGAAGCTGGTATTGTCTAGTCTGGCAAAATTCATTTTCCCTATTTTAATAGCTGCTAAGGATAGTGTACTTTAGACAAATTCAGGCTGATTTTTGGAGCACAAGGGAGCAGTCATTTTAGTTAGCAGTGTGCTAAGATCATTTACAATTTCCAAAAGTACAATATCCAAAGAAATGTCAGCCACAGTACATCAAAGCAGCATAGAGGTATGCCAACATTCTCTCCACGGTGCATGCTTTAGATGCAAACAACTTCACCTTACATACGTCACTCTCTCAAAAGTACATAATAACTGGTGAGCGCCACCTCAGCGGCGGTGGTTCACAATGTACCTACAGCTGCCATTCGAATCACCTCAGCTGTGTACGACACAAGGATTGACCGAGAAGGTGTGAATGCTGTTGTTGTTGTTGTTGTTGTAGGATTTAACGTCATTTTTCAGCACAAGATAGGCTATACATGGCGGCCAGTATAAACGGTGGAGGAAGAACACTGGAAAACCTCGGGATGAACCACCGACCCACGAGAAGCTACTGGCAAGTTTTCTAACGTATCCACGTTAGCCGAGCCTGAGACTCAAACCCACGCAGACAGAGGTGAGATGGCAGTGATCCGGAACGGTGAGCGCTTTAGACCACTAGGCCACTCCAGGTGCGAATGCACTTATTATTATTTGCAACTTTTCAGTGAATCCTACGTTCAATCCAATCTAAAAAAAATAGCCGAGGTGGTTCATGTATATTGCTGTTTCACGGCTGAGGAAAGGTGGCGCTCTGCAGTTTCGTATTTTGCGTAGGGTTAGATTTTTAAAGAAAAAGAATTTTACTAGGTTATCCTCACCGGTTATACTGGCTATTTTAAGACGACCTTGTATTATCGTAGGTGTTGTTTAAAGAATTTTTTATTCCTTTTGTTGTGTTGTATGATCTATGCGGGTAACATGGATTATAGAGTATACAACTTGGCTTTACTTCAGATGTGTACCTTTCAAAAACTGCGAGCTCCGCTTGGTCAATTTCGCTTCCTGGACAGAGGTAAATTGTAAAAAAAGAGCAGGTGATTAAATTTTTTTTTACATTTGATATATTTGGTAATTCATTCATTACACTTTCAGAAGCTGGTATTGTCCAGTCTGGCAAAACTTATTTTCCCAATTTTAATAACTGCTAAAAATAGTGTAGAGCATTTCAGTCTGATATTTTTAGCACAAGGGAGCAGTCATTTTGGTTAATCATGTGCTTAGATCATGTACACTTTCTTTAAGTACAATATCCAGAGAAATTTCAGCCACACTGCATGAAAGTAATATCGAGGTATGCCATCAGTCTCTCCATTTGTGTATGTTGTAAATGTAAATAACTTTACCTTACACCCGCCACTCAGAAGTTCATAATATCTGTAGAGCGCCCCCAAATAATTCCTAATCACTCGTTCCAGAGACGAGTGAAGTGCAAGAGTTACATATCCCTGCCCGTAATGTGCTCAACACAGTACGGATCTCCACTTCGCTTCTTGTGCTTTTATTAAAAACCACAAGTACCTGCAGCAGGCATACTAAAATCGGTCAGATTCAAAATATTGTGTTTTAATAGATGGCTCCTGAAGAGAAAAAACAAAGACGAAGTTTGTAACTTGAGAATTTGCAGTTGCAGACATAACCCGTGGTTTCTTGGTGGTATTACCGTTTACAGTAAAACCTGTCATAATTTTCCATTTCAACGAGCTATAACACAGCTTTTTGAATTTGATATGGAAACTGCCAAGAGGCACCAACTGTCAATTTTTTGTGATTATCGTCTGGCCATGATTACGCTTGCCCCAGATCATCAGTATTTATAAGACTCTGCAGCTTTATTAATGCATACTTATAGAGATATCGGCTTGCATTATCCATTTGCATGACAATGTGTCAATAAAGATTCAGTCTTGAAATTTCGGGTGACCTGGGGTAACTGTAACACTGCCTGACCAAATGAAAAATAATACAAAATGTCAGATTCTCTGTCTCAGATATCAGACTCATAAATATTTGTGATAACTCGTTGAGTGTTTGTGATTTGGATTTTTAACGTAGCTTTAACAAGTTTTCAGTCATGTCGCTACGATGTCTGCAGTGGGGGAATTTATAGTGTTGTATAGCATGTAGCATCATGTCTCACCTCTTAATCCTGAGCGCCAAGCGTGGCAGCTGTTTGTACCATTTTTATGTGACCCAGGTGCGTGTTTGTCACGAGTGAGCGCGTGAGTGAGTGATAGATCAGTGCACGAGGCGCATGAAGGGGACGATAACGTCGAGCGCCATGCACTTAATAAATCCCCTAGGCGCTCGTCGTATCGTCTCTGCACTAACGACACCTATTTCATTGTGTCTACGCCTATTATGGCGAATGCAATTCGCGAGAATTGTGGTATCTGGATGTTTAGGACTTCGTGTCTGGTAAGTTGTCGTTTTTATATTGTCGTGTTGCTATATATTGAAATACCGGCGTGCGGGTTGTGTATAGTATTTGTTCCGTTCTGTTTTAGTATCGTATATTAAGTATTTGTTCTGTTTCGTTGTAGGTCTTGCTTTCCTGTTTTTCTTTTTGTTTTGTATCGTTGACGCTAAATAAACTCCACAACCGAGGGTGTTGTGTTAGTTTCTTCTGTACGACGCCCGGCTCACATTTATGTCTTTGATATGATGCAACCTGGATTCGAACCCACGACCTCCCGCATCCGAGGCGGACGCTGTTACTACTTAGGCCACCGGAGCGATTTCTCCACATCACAATGACGCTCAACGACTGTAAAGTGTCACTGCAAATGCGAAATAAACTACTGCAACATAATATATTCATAATATTTATCCATTTCAGCATCAAGTTTGCTTAGGGTATCGGGCCCCGCGTGGCCGAGTGTTCCAAAGCGCTCACCGTTCGGGATCACTGCCATCTCACCAGTCTGCGTGAGTTCGAGTCTCAGGCTCGGCTAACGTGGGTACGTGAGAAACCTTGCCAGTAGCTTCTTGTGGGTCGGTGGTTCTTCCCGAGGTTTTCCAGGGTTCTTCCTCCACCATTTATACTGGCCGCCATGTATAGCCTATCTTGTGCTGACAAATGGCCTCACATCCTACAACAGCAACATCAACTTTGGGTATCTGTGTTAAAAAAAAACAAAACGAAGTCATCTCCTATGCGACATGTTCAAGACTGACAAACAGAAAGGCAAATTAGTTAATGTTTTGTATTCTTGACGCAATCCAAATGTTAATCGATGTTAAACTTATGCACTTGACAAGATAGAAAACGGGTTCAGGTTTATTCTCAAGGTGCGAATCTTTATCTAATCGGCCCATGGACGAGTACGTAGTACGATTTATTCGTCCCTGTCAGGACGAGAGTAGGAATGGTTGAGCCCTTTGGTTTCTTATTTTGCAAGGAAATTTCCGGCGAGTTGTAAAATCTGATTTTTCTGCAAATTACTACACCAGCATACATCCAAGTTTTTTTTTATTTGATTCACAAAAGTAGTCGAGGTGGTCAGAATGACGCCGCGCGCGCGCGTGCGTGTGTGTGTTAACTGAAAAACATACAATCCTGTTAGGTTCTCCAGATAGGGAGAAATACATTTTCTGATCAGAGAAAAACGTGCCGTTTTACCTTAATACATCGTATTCATTCAGAGCGTCAGAAATAATGACGTACGCAAAGTGGAATTTTCAGCTCGTCTCGTACGGTAATCGGAGTGTATTCTCATTTGTGTATCAGTCAGTATACAGTTGAGAATCTGTAATGTCACGTATTTGCATTCTTAACATTTGATAGTTGCTTTATTCCTGAGAGATTTCATATAATACTAAAAGATTTGCTAAAGTCGTTATTACCCAATAAATCTTGGCAGTTGGCTCTGTTGCGAGACAACTCATACGTTTTATTTTAGCTGATCGGAACGCGCGCAAACCGGAGAAAGGATTAAGTCGTCAACTTGTCAGATCATCGCCACCAGGAAGGAAAATATACATTCATATAAAAAAATAGGTTTTGGTCAGGATAGCGATCATACATGCTTTTAGCTCTAAAATATTTTCGTTTTTAGGTCAGGATAGCGATCATTCAAGTTTTTGCTCTACTGGTCATAGACCAGAAGAGCTTATTGGAAGGTTCTTGTCCGTCGTCTGTCATCCGTCCATCCGTTGGCACAAGCTTGTTATCGCTACTCCTAAGAAACACGTGGTTTTCTTTTCCAAAGCTTTAAGAGAGAAATATTCGAATTGTACAATTTTCGAACTAGTGATATGAATTCAGTCGGTTTGTTTCTCATATTGAATGCTGTACTTTATAAAGATAAAACTATTCTTCAAGATGCAGTATTTTGTTAGCCAAGGGCAGAAATGTACGAAGTTAAGGATTTTTTAAGGTCCTTTAATGGCTTTTTATTTGTCCCCAGACCCGGTGAGATTTATTTCAAAATTGTCCAGAATATGCCAAGAGGTTTATAGTTAAATAGGGTAATACCTGTTTTAATGTTGCAATAGCGCCCAGGGATTATGTAAAATAAAATTAATGATGTTGACCTTAGAGCTCGCAATGTAAGTGTACTGCGTCGTGAGGTGTAAGTTTGGAATGCGGGGTTCATAAAAAGAGCTTCAAAGCATAGTCATCGTTGAGGATTGAACTAGGCTTGTCTTCTTCAAAGTAAGGTTAAAAGATCCAGACTGTCGAGTAGCTTCATTAACTTTTGGCTTTGGTCACTCTACTCCTTCTCATTACCGGGAGATTTTGCGCGTATCACACATCAGCTCCGCATCGCAAGGCGGTTGAGGTAGTGTTATGTATATTTAATTTGTTTATTTTAAAGGTTTTTAATTCCATTACATGCTATTGTAATGTAACATTGTTTACTGGATTTTGTTCAGTTCTGTTTGACCTGACTGGATTTTTTTTATTTCATTGACGTAAACAACTAATAATAGAAACATTGTATCTAGTTGCTGACCTTGTTCCAAAATCAATGACAGTTTTGGTAAACAACGTTTTTAAATATTTTTAAAAAATCTTTTTCAGAGTAAGAATCATTAAGTTGAGTCAAGGTCATACCTAGACTACGTGACAAGTAGCATATATCAATTGCTAACAAACTTCTTTGTTCCAGAAGAATGAACTTTTGACCCTCATCCGGGAATCTGTTTTGCGTCTTAATTAGTCGTATAACTGATGTTTTGATAAAGGTTTATTCACTTGGACTGAATTTTATTTTCTTTAAATTATTGATTTCAAGTGATTATTTTCTCTTGAAATACAAAATTGCTCTGACAAAATTCTTGGATAAAGACGTTCATTATACTGAATTCAAACCTGGAATAATATTTCTGTGATTCAACAAGAGGCTGTTGACACATCAGTAAGACACAGGCCATAACAGACACGTCATCGCCTTCAGTTTTAAATATCTTCGGGACTTGAACTGAGTTTTATTCAGGACTTTTTATTACTAGGACTTTTGTCTTTAATTCTTGGATTATTTTTGGATTTAATTCGCAATACCGTAAGTTCTTTTTTCTTATTTTGCACTTTGTATTCTAGGGAAATAATTTCTTTGTTAAATTTTACAAAGCTTGTTGTCTTAACTCTTTTCTGTTATTTTAAGAGCATACATTCGTAACAGCAGTGTCTCAGATCAGCTCTGCATCGCTAGGCGGTTGAGGCAGTGTCTCACATCAGCTCTGCATCGCAAGGCGGTTGAGGCAGTGTCTCACATTCAGCTCTGCATCGCAAGGCGGTTGAAGCAGTCTCACGCATCAGCTCTGCATCGCAAGGCGGTTGAGGCAGTCTCTCACATCAGCTCTGCTTCGCAAGGCGGTTGAAGCAGTCTCTCGCATCCCCAGCGCCACTGCCACTTGAGGCTTTTGGTGGGACCAGAACAGGAGAAGGCAAAGTAATGGCACCATTAAAGATTGAAAATAGTTTATATCTCAATATAGTCATGCACACGTGCCATAAAGCTAAAAATCCGCACTTGCTTGACTGGCCAGTGGGCGGGATCATATTACCGTTGACTGCAGTAAACTAACTTTACCAAAGATTGTTGTATTTCAACGAAGTTTGAAGCGCAGCTCTAATTCCAGCATACCATGACTTACATTGGCAGTTTTGCAGCCTCCCCCCGCCCCTCTTAATTCCAGGTTTGATGGTGTAATGTGTGGGTGTGTTTTATTTTCAACGTAGCTTTAACAATTTTTTAGTCATATCGCTACGATGACTGCAGTGTGGCAGTTAATAGTGATGTCTAGCACTGGTGCATCATGCCGCAGACATGTAGCGTGATGTCACCCAGTGACATTATCCTGATGCCAGGCCGACTAGCCCTAACACTAACCTCTTACTGCGGAGCGCCTAGTGAGGCAGCTGTTAGTATCATTTTTAAAAATCTTTGGTATGACTAAGCTGGGGTTCGAACCTGCGACCTCCGGGATCCGAGGCGGACGCTCTAACCACTAGGCCACCGGAGCGGTCGGTCCGGTTTAATGTGGATGGGGGCTTGAATGGCTTTTATTTCCGGTAGTCCATGATATCATTTACAGGAATTATGCCACCTGATTGTCCGACCTCCCTACTTAGTTTCGTAGCATTATTTTACCAAGGATTGTTCTACATCCTCCAAATTTTGCCTGTATTATTGATGAGACCTTTAACAGGTTTGATTTCCAGCATTTTGTAATATTATTAATAGTGTAATGTGGTCCCTGATTTTCCAGTCTTAACTTTTGGTTTCAGCAGCATAACTCGATTTAGACTATTTTTATTTCAGCCAAATTTAGTATACATTTTTATAGTGATAAGACCTTGAATATTTTAAAATTTTAATCATTGCACGACATCGTATTATATAGAACTTTAAACCACAAAATTTTCAGTTATTCAGATTTTGGTTTCAGCAGCATGACTCTACCAAAGATGAACGGATTTCGGTCAGTTCAGTTTTATATTTTTGAAACATTAAAACATTGAAATGAATTTAATTTCAAACCTTCCACATTGTCATTTAGAATAATTAGTGCTCCTGATTTGCTTTAACAAGGATGGCTGGATTTCAGCCATATATTTGTGCATCTTGGGGGACTGTATCAATTGGATTTTCAGCTTAGTATGTGGTCCAGTGATGAAAATTAGGTTAGCAGTGTATATAAATCAGCTTGATTGGTTTATTGATTTCTCTTGAGGGGCATTAGTTCTAGCGCAGCAATACAGTATCCTTTTTTTTTTTTTAGAAGAGAACCAATATATTAATGAATGCCTGTATATGGTTATAGACTGTGCCGTTTTTATCATGCAGTAGATTCCTTTACCTTTTTGGTTATTAATTTTCGTTTATATCCCCAAGAATTAAATATTTATCTGCACCTTTAACTAGTTGATGGAAAAAGAAGTTTGAGCGTTGTGACAAAAATATTGTTTTTGCTTTTTTAAACTTGTTTTCTAGCAGTTATCAAAAATCCATGAAGATGGCAGTCCTAAGAGTAAAATGTAAAATGACAGCATTTGAAGCATGAAACCTTAGTTCTGTAGGAATAGTGATATTTGGACTTTGAGTAGTGATATATATATATATATATATATATATATATATATATATATATATATATATATATAGTTAGAAATTCAGGCAAGATGCTGTAGGGAATTCTCACATTGGCGTTTCAGTTTTGAGGGATGGATTTTTCTTGTGCGTGTCCACACACACACACACACACACACACATATTAACAGATCCCATTGAATACGTTTCAGTGATTGCATGTGTGATAACTTTCATGGATAGAGATAAATGATTTATTTTCAATATCAGCATAGCGGCTGTGATCTTGTGTTACGACAGTGACACGAATCGTATGCTACTGCATTTAAATAGCAGGGATAATATTGCTATTATCATAAACTACATTACCACCATGGTACCTCGCCACGAGGTAAAATACTTTTAAGGTAAGAGGGTAGCTAAAATGCTCTGTACATTTTCTCAAAATTTCTGCATTCAGATTTCAGTATCATCCTTAGAAATTGTATCATCCTTCTCACACACAATACCCGGTTTTGCCATTAAATGAGAGAGCAAATGTTAGGGTATGGGGTGAGACTGAAAATTGTTTGGTCAGAAATGATATGTTTTGATTTTATTTAGTTTTCAAACATAAAACCAGACGTTTCAAAAATTGGGAAACGTAGTTCCCAGTAAGTTACGTTTCTCATAGACTCCTCTCCCCAACCCAAACCAACGTCTAATTCGTTGAGTTTCCAATTTTAAGGTCTGTATTTTGTTCGGTTGGAAACGTGTATTAGGCGCCACAGTTAAAATAGTGAACTCGGTTAGGGGAACTTCTTTTTTGAAAATAAATAACTTGATTAAACAGTATTTTTTTTTTTTTTGTCGTTGAAAACTCGAAGCTGCCGTAGGGGACTGAGGTTAGTTCCGTGAAAAGTAGCAGTTGAAATTCTAATCTCATGTCGAGAACTCTGTATTGTTGATATTGAAAATTGTATTTCGTATATCGAGTTTTTCATTTTGATCTGTTGAATATCATATAGTTGGTTGAATGTTCCGTTTTATATATCGAGTTTTTTTTTTTTTAATTTTGTCGGTTGTGTTGAAACATCACTTGCATATCTGGAATTAGTTCACATGTTGAATCAAATTGTTTGGGTTGAAGTTCCATTACATAAATCGAGTTAAATTTTTTGTTGAATTATCTGTTGAAAGTTTCATTTCCTGTGTCGAGGTTTTAGATTTAAATTTTTAAATTATACAGCTGTGGTTGAAAGTTTGATGTTGTATGTTGAAAATTCCAACTAAACGGATTGAACCAAATTCTTTGTGTTGAGTTTTGTTTCATCTGCCGAGTTTAATTTTATCTGTTCATTTACACGCGAGGGTTAAAAAGTTCCATTTTCTATGCTGAGAATTCTCCAGTTTCATATGTTAAATCAAACATTGTGTGTTGATATTTTCTATCATCCATACATATGATGTTTAAGGACACTTTGCTCTTTTTGTCCGTAAATGTGCAGATAAGAGAAGAACTGCGTGTATTTTTGACTCATGATATTCCAAATATTGGTTATAATTGGAACACAAGTAAATATTACAAAATTTAAGCACACTTGATTACTTCTACCTCCTCAAGTGTTTAAAGAGATTACTTCGGTTCGTTTACATGATGCTTTTGCATGTAGAATTTTTCGTCACCAAAATATCAAGAACCAGTTTTGGGGGTGGTTGGTTGCTTTTTTTTTATCTATTAAGTTCGGTATTTGTAATACATTGAACTAAAAGGGTTATATGGCTGTGTAGTGATTGTAGCGTAATGCTGTAAGAAGGGATTGACGTAGTTGTATTGCATGTATGTGGCATTTTTTTTTTTTTTTAACTTTGTTGCACGCTTCTAGCAAGAAAAAACAATCGCGTGCTTCAAAAGTATTTTCCCCAGACCGTAATAAGGGCATGGTAATTGAACTCCATAAAGGGCACTTGAACGGTGTATCTCACCACCAAACGGTCACCTCATTTTAGCATCAATTTCAGGGGCGGATCCAGAAATGTACCTTATAGGAAGCTTCTGCATTTTAAGTGTTTCCATAAATCAGCCATCTAACTGTGAAGAACACTTCGTCAAGGAAACGGATCGGTTGCATCGCGCTCATTTTGGTGGGGTGGGGGTGGGGGGAGCGGGAGGGGGGTCGTTTTTTATAATGGTTTTTGCCTCATTAATTTATTTGACCAGTGTTTGTCGAGTGCATGCGAATAAGTAAGAGGTTTTTCATTTGCGGGTTAAAATTTTAAAGGTCATGATTATTGTGGTTCAAAGAAAAATGGGTTCTGCAGAATAAATATTATAGATCAGCTTTATTGGTCAAACGTATTGGATGATTTGAACTTGGGGCAATAAAGCAACCTGTAGGTTCTGGGGTCCGTAGGGAAGATGTCATGGTCAAGGTAGTCAGATAAGAAAATGATTTCTTCTGCACAGTAACCGTTTGTTCAAGAACTCGTACCTTGACCAAAGGTCCAGGTTACTGAGACCATTTTGATAATCGTCTCCCCAGCTGACCGTGCCTTAGTAGTTCCTACACAGATGACTAATTATTACGGAAGGGTATATGCGTAATGTGTCGTTCATGGTACTCTTGCGCAAAGATAAAATTGTACGAATATAGCAATTTTAAATGATTGCATACATACATGTACTTGTATCTACTGGTATTGTAGATTGATATATTTTACTCTAATAAGTATGCGTTACTAAAGATGCATTGTCATCATTTGTACTGGGGCCCCATGTGGCCGAGGGGTATAACGCGCTCGGCTTTACCGATCATTACCATCGCAGCTATGTCGGCGTAGGATTCAGTATTGGGCTCGGCCAGTTTTGGTATGCGAGAAAACTGCCAGTAGCTTCCCGTGGGTCGGTGGTTCTTAAGGGGTTTTCCCTGGTTCTTCCTCCACCAATTATACTGGCAGACATGTATAGCCTATTTTACATTGAGAAATATCGTTAAACCCAAAAGTAACAACAACCTTTTGCACCCACCCATCCCATTCCCGCTCCCATTTTATGAACCTGAAGGAAAATTAGAAAGTCCGCAGACGATATTGAGTATATCCTAGTTTAGTCGTCTATGCTTAATAGTCTAATAACACTGCTGAGCGTGAACATGTGGTAAACAGCTAGGTCTGCATCGATTTCTACGGTGACGCGTGAACACGTGGTAAACAGCTAGGTCTGCATCGGGAACATGTGGTAAACAGCTAGGTCTGCATCGTGAACATGTGGTAAACAGCTAGGTCTGCATCGATTTCTACGGTGACGCGTAAACATGTGGTAAACAGCTAGGTCTGCATCGATTTCTACGGTGACGTGAATTGAGAAATGAATGCAATTATCGATAATAAAAAATTAACTAAGTTTACAAAATAATAATTGGGGGTCCGAGTGGCCTAGTGGTCTAAAGCGCTCACCGTTACGGATCACTACCGTCTCACCTGTCTGCGTGGGTTCGAGTCTCGGGCTCGGCCAGTGTGGGTACGTGAGAAAGCTTGTCAGTAGCTCCTCGTGGGTTGGTGGTTCTTTCCGGGGGGAAGATGGAAGACAAAAATTTCCGGTTCTTCAAAAAAACTTAAAAAATTATTTTAATCTGATGTGTGTGTGTGTATGTGTATGTATATATATATATATATATATATATATATATATATATATAATATATATATATATATGTGAAAAGAGAAACACCCACCTCCCCTCAGTCAAACAAACAAAACAAACAACTAAAAGCAACAACAACAAATACCCACACAAAGCAACAACAACAAAAAAAACCCCACCAACCTAGCAACAACGTCCCGGAGATTTCCTTTCCGTCATCTTTCGTAAAACCCTTAGAGCCCAGAAACTTCGCGAGCAAAGAATATTAAGTTCAGACTTTAGTCATGCTGTGGAAATTTTATTTATTGGATGATGGCGGCTTTGGCATCAGATCTTTTCTTTTTTTTTTGTGTGCGTCTTATTCTGAATTCTGACAACCCAGGAACCGGAAAGTTGTTTTTCGTTTACAAGAAAAATTTTCCTCGGTTAATATAATGGATATAATGAGTTCCTTTTTCCCCCTAAAATTCAGCAAGAATGTTCTTTTTTTTTTCAAGCTATCGTTGGGCGGGAATTTTTTAATGACATTAAATCCCAGCCAGTCGAGTGCCGATTTATGTAGATCCTCAGAAAAGGAATTATTACTGTACACGCTACGAGGCGGTCGCGGATACATGAAACCGGTTGTTTGAGGAAGGGGTTGGGGATGCTGGGATCTCCTTTCTGTTTCGGATATTACTATTTTTTTTTTCATTTACCTAAAGATAATGTTTTTCACCGAATATAATGGATATAATTAGTTGTTTTTTTTTTGTTTTTTTTTAACTATAAATCACAACAAGAATAGTTTTTTCAGACTATTCTGGGACAGGATATTGTCCATATTTCTGATCCGATTTCAATCAAACCTCGAATATGGGTTTAGATCATCCACATCTCAGACGAGTTCGATAGTCAGCAAGATCCATGCATAATTATGCAATATTGAACATGATTAGCTAACCTTATTACCGCACTGGGAGCCATATTTCTGACGATTTTGATGAAACTTGGAATATGTGCATGCATAATTTAGATCTGGGACATGTTCGATAATGGCCAAGATCCAAGCATACTAATGATTTGATTCTTCATCCGATTGTCTGTGCTTGTTAGCACTTTGGAGGTCGTATTTCTGATCTGATTTGGATCAAAATATGTAAAAGGTGCTTATATCGTTAAGATCTCAGACGGGTTCAGCAGTGCGGGAGATCCATACATACTAATGAGGTAATCTTGCAACTTATTGGCTGTGCTTGTGATCTGTCAGAAGTCATATTTGTGATCCGATTTTGATCAAACTTGGAATATTGGCTTATATTATCAATATCTTGGATGGGTTCGATGATGCGTGGGATCCGTACATATTTGAGCTAATCTTGAATCTGACTGGCCGACCTTCCTATCACTCTGAAGCCAGATTTAAGATACAATTCTGATCTAACTTGTATCATCAAGATCTCGGATAAATTAGACAAAGAGCGAGATTCACGCAAATTGAAGAGTAGATCTTGCGGATGACCTTGTTCCACTGTCGAGGCCGTATTTCTGATCCAGTTTTGATATGACTTGGAATATCTACTATATCATCAGGGTTTTGTAGTTTCTACAATAAGCGAGATGCGTGCATATAAATGAGTTGATCTTGCATCTGATTAAATGAGATTGTTACCGGTTAGGAAACTATATTTTGATTCGATTTTGAAACGTGGCACATATACTTATATCATTAAGATATTGGGCTATTTCGTGAATGAGCGTGATCGGTGCTTATTTGGTGATATTACTTGCAGTAGTTTGCGCTTATCATCCGTCTGGAAGCCATAATTCTGACCCGATTTCGATCAAAATTGAATTCGGGCTTATAACATCAAGATCTTGGGCGTTTAAAAAAATCAGCGGGATAAACGCTGTTAATGAGCCGATCTTGTATCAGATTCGCTGAATTTGTTAGCACTCTTGATCCGCCGAGTCTCATTATGATTTTGATTGTGAGCAATGGAGTGCATATGAATTATGCCTATGTCGTTAGAAGTTATTTAAAAAAAAAAAATAATGGCATAAAGTCGGTAAAATCATCATGATATAAAGTTTGAGATTGTTTGCACAAGTGTTCTTACAGTACTGCTTAAAAGCCTCTTAGGGAAATGGGCAGATTGTTAGTGTATCTTTGCCAGGTGAGCAAAATCAGGCCAGCTTAGGCCTGTTGTTTAAATTTACAAAACAATTCTAATATTTCCACTTTTTAACTTCAAATTATCAAAACCTTAAAGGTACTGAAGTAGAAATATTAAATTGATTTATTCCAGTGGTGGGCAACTTCTCTAGTCGGCGGGCCGGATATGGGAAAATGAAGTTCTTGGTGGGCCGGATTACTAAATCAGTACCTTAATCGCTTTTATCCACCTATGCCAGGAGATTGCGGCCGGATGTGACCGCGGGCCAGTCAAAATCCCGTCGCGGGCCGGGTCAGGCCCGCGGGCCGTATGTTGCCCGTCCCTGATTTATTCGGTATCAGTTTAAATTCTGGATGGCATAAACTTAGGTTCTCCTTTTCCTAACCATGACTGGAAAACGTGGTTAAAAATGTTCAAGCTTATCAAAGGACACACACACACACACCATAAACACCCTCGAGTGAAATAATAATCGATTTGACGCTTCAGTAAAGAAGAAAAGGCTCTCAAAATTGTACTTCATATAACGCTTGGTTAATCCACTATACTGATTTTACGCCTGCTTGAGAAAATGAAAACGAATAACTAGGCCGATGGATAAACGATAGTTGATTAAAGGAACTCAATTTTTGTGCTATATTTTGTTTGTTTATTTATTTATTTGGGAATCTGGGCAGATGAAACAGGTCTTCCGTTTTTCTCTGTTTCTGCGCTCTAGAATTTGGGCAATCTCTTCGCGTCATTTCTGGTAAATTTAAAAATTAAAACACCGAAATGCATCAAAAAGGGCAATTTATAATATAAAAAGTACATATTTTTAAGTGCTGGAGTTTGTACATGGTTTACTGTAGTATCAGGCATTTTCAGAAATCACTTGTGAAGTTTCTAGGACGTTGCCTGCAAGTTGTCACCAAGACAACTTCAGCCATCGCAGCAAGTGTCAAATTTTATTTGACTGCATCACACTTACCATGTTAGCAGTCAGTCCGGTTGCGTAAATCAGAAGGTTCTTATGATCTTGATAATATTGGCTGAATTTTGTGGATCATCTTAGCTTGAAAATTGTTGACCATCTGTTCCCTAGACATGAAGTGGGAAAATTGTTGTAGCATTGATGCATCCATTGATGGAGATTACTTGTTTAGCGGTTTAAATGGACTCGTTTGTAACGTACTTGTACTTGATTCAAAAGACCATATGGCGAGTTTAAAGGCGACTGAAATTTTATGCTTACTACCAGTGTTTAGCTCAGGCTTGTTATGTATCATAGCTGTAAAGTTTTTGTAGACATTGAGGGGACGAATGTGCAGAAATAAAATGGATTTTAAAAAAGTCCACACAGTTTTCTCGTGCTTTGCCATCAAGAATGTATGTATGGAGGTTGGGCATTTGCAATTGTATAATTTTAAAATGTTAGACTTGGGGTCAGGAAAGTTAAGTGAATGGGGTTACGGAATTTGCATCATTATCACGATATTTTATCTTGATGAGATGTTTATTTTTGTTCAGTCCCATACTACAAAACCTCTTTAGGGGAGCGGTAAAAGAATAACCACGTGAGGTCGCTTTATACTTAGATTGTTTCAGTTTCAGTATGTTCACCTCAACAAGCCTCGGTCACTACCATGGTGTATCCTTGGGCAAGGCATTTTAGTTGCCTTTGCACTAAATAACCTGCTGGTGTTGCTGTGTCGTAAATCACCAAACCAAACTCATTCAAACCAATCCAAACCAAACCAAACAATTCATCCCAACAAAGGGATTCTTGATCATACACGTGTTGTATGAGGGACATCGTTGTCGGAGTCTTTTTTAGGGGGTGGCTGATCAGCGTATGAACACCTAGATGCCAAATTGAGTACAGTTACATTTACTGGTTCCTCTTTTTTCACAGTGATCAAAAAGTATTGGAAAACTTAATATAGCAGTTCATTCGTTGCTCAGTGAAGTTTAATTGTGGCATTTTCTTTTACAAATACATGAATGATTGAAATAACAGTAATATCTCCAAAGCAGTTTTAATGAGAAGACAATATGATAACGGTACATGTTTACAAAGGTTATTGTTTTGAACACAACCGTAGGATAGGCAGGCACACTCTCCCCCTCCCCCGCCTCCACCCTTTTTTATCTTTCTGAAAATTGTTCAGGGCTTAATTTGCTGTATGCTGGAATTTAATTTATTTGTGCAAAATGTGTTCTGCCAAATACATTTTCATTATTGTATGATATGCCGTTACGGATCACTGCCATCTCACCTCTGTCTGCGTGGGTTCGAGTCGCGGATTCGGCGAATGTGGATATGTAAGAAAGCTTGCCAGTAGCTTCTCGTGGGTCGATGGTTCTTTCCGGGGATTTCCCGGTTTCTTCCTCCACCATTAATACTGGCCGCCATGTATAGCCTATCGTGTGCTGAAAAATGGCGTTAAGCCCCACAACAACAACAACAACATTGTATGATATGTACTTGTTCAAATTCATGAACTGCGGAGCTGCCAAATTCCCCTATGGTCGAGCTCTGCCGAATGTGTCGAATGCGTTAATGATTCAAATTCTTCAGAGTTAAATGGAGCTTTAGCTTAAAAAAACCTATGTCGATTTGTTGAAAATTTAGGTTTTACTGTGATTTTTGTTTGATAGTTGAGCATGTCATTTGATGATAAAGGTCAGAGGTAGATGGAGGGGCATAGCTGTGCAATAACTGCATGTTTTTGTTTGGGAGGGGCATAGCTGTGCAATAACTGCATGGTTTTGTTTGGAGGAGCTTAGCAGTACAATAACTGCATGGTTTTGTTGTGGCCAAACTCCGGTCAATTGAACTGAAAGATAGTAAACTCTGACTCGGCAATATGCGACGCTTAATGCATAGACACATCAAAGAAAACCTTTGCTATATTCATTTTACAACGTTTATGCCACGGTATGAATGTGAAAGGGTACTTGCACCTTGTTAATTTGTGTATTAAGGTCACTCCAGTGGGGATTTGTTTCATTAACATATTTCTAGTTGTCATTGTAATCAAGTGCATAGCTTATATTTAGTTGCTATGTTTCAGGGGTGGGGTTGCATACCCATCTCAAACGACGATTGGCGTGGGGTGGTGTATTCTAGAGTCGGCATGTTTTTCTGTGGCATATACGTTTGCTCAATATCTCCTGAACCATTTGAGAGACTTTCTTAAAATTTGCTGAATCTGTGGTTTGACTTTTAGAATGTTTTAGTTCCTAAGTGTGAAGCCAAATGTATCACATGGTATTGTATACACTATGTATCGTACATAACAGCTAAAATGGCCTCATGGTAAATTAGTTTTGTAACTAATTGCGTTACCTTCTCTCAATTGTATTATTATTATTATTATTATTATTATTATTATTATTATTATACATTTTGATCATGACAAGAGTTTGTGTCCCATATATACTTCAGCTTTGTCAGATTAGTAATTTTAGAGTTTTACAGTAGCTGAGTTGAGCATTAGACTTGTAATCCAAGGGTCAGGTTTGATACTTCCCCTTGCCAGCCCGGTTGACTGCATCAGTGTGTCCTTAAGAAAGGCACTTAGCTCCCATTTCCTCAGCATGACAGTCAGTAAGGTGTTAAAGTACATTAAAACCAACCAAAAACAATCAGCCCTATGTAACACTTTTCTCCTGTTAATGTCTTCTGAACTGTTGGAAATAATTTGATGAAAATTGGTATGCATTTGTATCATGATCAGAATTTGTCAGATATGAAGTTTGGCTTTGCATATTACAACTATTAGTTATTTTCCTAAACTGTTAAGGTATCTTCATGAACTTGGCATGCTCCAGTACTGTGACCTGACAATGCATCTTGTGAAAAAATTAATTCATCTGATATGTGCCCTCACTCTCTCTCTCTGTATATTCCATATATACTCGCTTATTAGTCCAACTGCAAACTGCACAGAACCAGATCCTGCCATCTCATAAAGCGCCAGTAGATCTGGGTCTGTGCAGTTTGTTAGGAGTAATCAGTATAACAATCGACGTTGACCATGATCCACAGGCACATTATGATATGGCAGATCTGAATTGTGTTTTTACTATTATTATTATTATTATTAACTTCATTTAAAGAGGAAACTCATCTGGTTGGCTCAGACCAATCTCTTGTGAGACCATACAGAATTACATGTACATGTATGGTGAGTACACTTGCATTAAGTAGATACTTACTAAGCAAAATTAGGCAGTATATTTCCAAGGCAGTGAAGGGAGTGTTCGTACTGTTCACCGCATTGACATATAAAATACAAAACCTGAATAATCCCCATTTCACATTGAATAACCCTTGTTCATTTTTCAATTTTGTGACTTTTTTTTGGATAAAAATGATTTGTAACATTGTTTTCCAGTGAAAGTAGCAGATATGACCTTGACTTTTAAGTCCATTCCATACAGATTATGTGCTGAATGTTCATTTATCCAACTGTAGACTGGTGTGGAATTTCTCTTTTCTCTAGCATATTTTCTTCATGTACTGTGTACCTGCCTGCAGATGTACCAGAGCCAGTGAAATATATGGACAAACAACTACAACATCATGGAAGCAATTTTCTTGCATGTGAAAGTAATTACTAGTTTTCCTTTTTTTATTTTTGATATTCATGGCATTGTCAGTTACTATCATTTCATATTCATCAAATCAGATCAGTTTTGTTAGTTATTATCATTTCATATTCATCAGATCAGATCAGTTTTATGTTATCATTTCATATTCATCAAATCAGATCAGTTTTGTCAGTTATTATCATTTCATATTCATCAGATCAGATCAGTTTTGTTAGTTATTATCATTTCATATTCATCAGATCAGATCAGTTTTATGTTATTATCATTTCATATTCATCAAATCAGATCAGTTTTGTCAGTTATTATCATTTCATATTCATCAAATCAGATCAGTTTTGTCAGTTATTATCATTTCATATTCATCAGATCAGTTTTATGTTATCATTTCATATTCATCAAATCAGATCAGTTTTATGTCAGTTATTATCATTTCATATTCATCAAATCAGATCAGTTTTGTTATTATCATTTCATATTCATCAGATCAGATCAGTTTTATGTGTTATTATCATTTCATATTCATCAGATCAGATCAGTTTTGTTATTATCATTTCATATTCATCAGATCAGATCAGTTTTGTCAGTTATTATCATTTCATATTCATCAGATCAGATCAGTTTTATGTCAGTTATTATCATTTCATATTCATCAGATCAGATCAGTTTTATGTCAGTTATTATCATTTCATATTCATCAAATCAGATCAGTTTTATGTCAGTTATTATCATTTCATATTCATCAGATCAGATCAGTTTTATGTTATTATCATTTCATATTCATCAAATCAGATCAGTTTTGTGTCAGTTATTATCATTTCATATTCATCAGATCGGATCAGTTTTATGTTATTATCATTTCATATTCATCAGATCAGATCAGTTTTGTCAGTTATTATCATTTCATATTCATCAGATCAGATCAGTTTTGTTAGTTATTATCATTTCATATTCATCAGATCAGATCAGTTTTGTCAGTTATTATCATTTCATATTCATCAGATCAGATCAGTTTTGTTATTATCATTTCATATTCATCAGATCAGATCAGTTTTAGTTGGGACGATATTGCAATCATCATTACATATTTTCCATCATTTCAGTGTTTTACCTTTTTACAATCTGCAAAACTAATGACAAGAGAAATTGAAATAAGTTTCTAAAAAAAATATATCCAAGTATAAATCTCAGATTGTTGGTATTGAAGGAATATGCTATAATTGTCCTTTTCAGCAAATATTTGAAATTAGCTTTCGGAACCATCTGGACCATGGAATCAAGATGTTAGCATTCTTACAGCTGTTATTTTTTTTTGTTTTTTTAAACATGTAATGAATCTTATTAAGCTTGTTTCATTATTTGGGAGACCTACATCAACAGCATACACTTTGTCCAAAAGATCAGGAACCTAACTATACCACCATGTAGAAAACTAGTCTCTCATGTATCGGCACTTTTCACCAGTATTCCAGTGGATAAAGTTGTACTTAAATCTTGATGTGACCATCCTATTGAACACATCTGTGCCATATTGAAACTGTATTTGGACAGCACATATTTTATCTATAATGGGCAGTTTTAAAAATAAAAACAAAGTGGCAATGGGGTCCCCTTGTCTCACCATTAGTTGTCAACTTAATCATGGAGATTTTTGAGAAAAAGGCCTTGGAATCAGCCAAGAACCCACCATCAATGTGGTTCAGATATGTGGACGATACCTTGGCTGAGTACCATGTTCAGGAGTTATCTGATCATCTCAACTCCGTTGACCCACATATTCAGTTCACTTCAGAAAAAGAAAATGGCAAATTACACATGTACACACTTAAAAGATGGTGGATCAACCAAAGTCACTGTGTATAGAAAACCAACCCACACCTACCAGTACCTCAAAGGGACCCTGAGTGGCCGAGTGGTTTAAAGCGCTGACCGTTACGGATCACTGCCATCTCACCTCTGTCTGCGTGAGTTCGAGTCCAGGCTCGGCTAGCGTGGGTACGTGAGAACGCCTGCCAGTAGCTTCTCATGGGTCGGTGGTTCTTCCCGGGATTTTCCAGGGTTCTTCCTCCACCATTAATACTGGCCGCCATGTATAGCCTATCTTGTGCTGAAAAATGGCGTTAAACCCTATAACAACAATAACAATAACAACGTCAGGTTTTTTCCCATCACCATCTGGAATGCAAGGTCAGTAGTAAGACCTTTAATGCAGGGAGCTAACTCCCTAGTCACTGACGAGATTGATCAAATGGAGGAAATAGAGAATGTGAAATCAGCACTAAGGGTAAAACGGCTATTCAGAATGAATTTTCAAACTTCAAGAAAAACGTGAAAAAATACCATACAAAACCAGGAGTGTAGCCTAAATAGAACCAACATTGGCATGCCATATATCTGTGGCACATCAGCAGACCTAGCTAGAGTATTCAGACATGAGATTAACGTATATCACAAACCATACAACTCTTTTAAGACAACAATTTATCTCAAAGACAAAACAGGAAATTTTAAAAATGTGATGTGGTTTATTATATCAAATGTAATGATTGTGAGAATTATTACATCAGGGAAACAGGTAGTGTTAGAAACAAGGACTAAAGACATCAGTAGAGTCATCGGTCATACATGAACATTGTAGCATTATGGGAAATTCCATCATCCCCAGTCAGACCAAGGTCATCACATCAGAGGACAACAGATTGAAAAAGAATGAAGCATGCGATCGATATACAACAGCAGAGGTCAACACTAAGCAGGGACAAGGGGCTTGAATTACCACCAGTCTACACCAGTCTCCTCATATCATGTGACCATTATAAGTCATGTGATCAACATTAGTTGCTGATGAAGGCAGTTTGATTTGCCAAAAATTTAGATCTCTTAAGATATTTATGCTGTGAGAAAGGGAAATTACTAATCATGAATTAACCAGAGCAGCAAAGCAACCTTTTCAGTTATTGACATGAGGTTTTCTGTTGAAGGGGATTACTGCTATAATTCTCTGCATGTATTTTGTAATCTTCTTTGATGCATTAGTGTAAATGGCTGCTTGCAAGTGCTATTTCCATAATTCTGTCCATGTATATTGTACTCTTCATTGATACAAATTGTACGTGGCAGTTCGCAAGTGCTCCTTTCCTTCTGCGTTATTGTCAATGGCTGCTTGCAAATGCTACATTCATAATTCTAGTCATGAATTTTCTATTCTTCATTGATACAAGCTGTAAATGGCTGCTTGCAAGTGCTTAGATCTACTTTCCTTCGTCATTGTATCTTGGAATTTGCCAGCTACTGAATTGATTCTGTAGTTTGTCGTATTGCAAATGCTATATCAGTTATTACAAGTTTTAATATTCAATTTATAAACTTGCTATATCACAAGTTATAGATTGCACCTTCTAAAATCATGATTATAATGTAGCATCAAGAACATTGCATGTTAGCATCACAGAAGTTAGCATAAAATGATGCCTCACTGTGACAACAGATGGCGCTGTGACATGTCAGTTTCTTACAATATGACTACTCCCCGGACCCTAGCAACAATATTACCGCATTATAGTCAACTGATTTCTCAGAGTATTAACATTCAGAAAAGAGGTGGCCTGCAAGAAGCACAAAGAAATTAAATGAATCAAATTGTATACAGTTAGATGTATTTATACAATGTTATATTTTTGCTGACCCTTCCCACCCCAATTTTGTTCGGACATTTTATGGGTGTAGTTTACCGCGACCGCACAGTGGCAGAATAGGGTAGCCTCTTACAAGCAAGGTTTAAGGACCTAATTTGTTTATATATTCTCATTCACAATGTTATCAATTTAGAGCATGTTATTTTAGAATAACGCAGTGCAAATTCTGCTTTTTGTATCATTAAAGACCTCATAAGGTTTGAGAAAATTGCAGTTAATTGCACCTCAGGGCCATACTTTCTTTATTTACGAGAGAGAGAGGGAGTACATTACAGAGATGAGGATTCTGTTATTCTCTCATTCCTATGAAATTAATTTTTATTGTTAATCAGCAGTTTACAGTGGCAGTTTACATATATAACAAGAGGAAAGGTAAATATTCAAATTATACAGAATTTTTATGTATGTATGGCATGGATGATTATGCAATAACCAGCAAGTATTATCACTAGTTGTCTGTGACAAGTATCTCTTATCTCCAATTTCATTTTAAATCTCCAATTCCAATACAAGAGCAAGAGGCAAATGACTTGAAACAAGTACATCGCACACAAAGCATAGCTATGAAGTTATTTCATTATATAAGACAATAAATTCTAACAAAATGAAATATATTTTCTACATCTAAACATAAAAGAACATTTCCATACAGTTGAGATGCTTTATTTCCACAGATATCAAACTGGAAACTACATTTTTATTATTATTAAAAATCGTATTCATCCATATATGAAGTGATATTTATAGTACAGATTATTGATTGTAAAGTACTAAACTGATAAAACTCGTTTGGTAGCAATTATAAAAAATACATTGGATATAAATAATGTTGCTATCGCTACCAGTAACCAGCTCAATTTGTTTTTATTATTACTGCTACAATACAGTACCAAACTTGCTTGATACATTTGGATATGAAATTAATGTAGTAGTTTAAAAAAAATTAAATGTTTTTTTTAATTGTATCATCTACAGATGTGATTGTTTTCTGTTAGAAGAATACAACCTCCCCCACATAATTTTTTAAACAACTTCTAAAGCTTTTAAGTCTATTCACAGCTCAGGCTGTTGTAGCATGCATCCCCCCCCCATAAACATCTTCATTTGTCTGTGATTTTATCATTATTTTATCCTGTTTAAAATATTAGTTAATATTGTCATGACACAAAAAATATCAGCACAATACAACTATGCAATAAAGCAAAATAAATTAAAACTATATACAGTCCTGTGTTTAACTTTTCATAGGAAATATTAGAGAAAAATAAATATATAATGTAAAATGGTATTCATAAAAAATTATTGTTAGATGAATTAGTCAAAATAAAATATCATACAGGTACAGGTAGGCAGTTACAAGGAACAAATACCTGGATTGTCTTTTTACATTGTAGTTATGGATCTATTTGCCAATCCCTTCTGTTTTTCACTTTCACATGAATAAAACGTGAATAAAGGCGAGCTTTTCACACATTTTGGCTTATGGATTGGACATAACTCATAATGGCAAATTCTGAGGAATTAAAACTGTAAATTCTGGTTTGGCCGAGACACATTTCCTTTTGTATACCACGTACATTTGCAAATTATGTCTTAAGAACAATCAGGTTATATTCCCTAGTTTCTATTTCAAGAATTCATCCCCCCCCCAAAAAATTCCCATTACTGGATTTGTATTCAACATATACACTGTATAAAAATGCTCTCTTTTTGAAGAATTTTTTTGCGGGCAACAAAATAAGTTGTTTGCACTTGCTGTGAGCAAAAAACCATGAAAAAGATTATATTTTGTTTGCTAATTTGTTATTTCTGATGCTTTGACCTTCACAAAACTATTATATTTATGAACCTGAGATGAAATTTTAAATTTGGCCTGTTATCCGTAATATATGTGCCTTGGAACAATGGATAAGGTAAGTTCCGTAATTTAAATGACTTAATCACCCAGCAGAGAGAGAGGGAGAGATTCATAAAAAAGTTAGTTTCTTCACAGAATAATAGAAACCACTAGCCAATTTCTGCCTGCGGTTGTAAGATATCAGAGCAGAAAATATTAGCTACTTTATAAGCATGCGATCAGGCCTGGCTCTAGGGCAAGGCAAACGCGGCAACCCCCTTGAGCCCCGCGCTGCTGACGGTAATCAACCCCGCAATGCAATTTTTTGGCTTGGTGCCCTGTGCTCATCGCTTGCTGCCTTGGGCCCGCGTGATACCTTGGACCCCTCACAGCCTAGGACTGGGCCTGCATGCAGCACATTTTTATGTGAGTTATAGGACCCCAAGTACTATTTCTCAGATAATACACAAGGCTGGGTTTCAGAAAATGAAGCCACACAAGTACCAGTTTGTTACTTTGTGAAAAACAGGGTCATTATGAGAAAATGGAGACCACCTGATGTACCTGCTGGTGATGAGTAGTCAGACAAGTTTTAAAGGATGCAAAACAGTTTTAAAGCTGTTTTGATTTTGGGTTCTTTTTTTTTTTTTTTTTAAAAATACATTCAGAGGTTGAGGTTCTGTACATTAACAATGCAAATTAAGTATTGGAAAAAATCATACACTAAATCTAATATTTCTAATCGCAAGTAAATATTTGTATCATGATATGAACATGATTTTGCACAAATTGATTTTTTCAGCTTTTGCGACAAAATATGTTCAAAAAAGATTGTGATGAGAATAAGAAAACTTTTAGGAATGCTTCATTTTTTTAATGTAATTTTACCTATAAACCTTTTTTATATGCTATTGTTGCTGCTCTGAAATATATTATTTTCACCGGAGCTTATGTACAGTCACTGGAAAAGATACACCCTTGTGAGGTGATGTACAATACGATCCATACATCCAGGGGTCGTATGATGAAAGTTCGTTAAGAATAGTACAAGGGAACATATCATTGTAGTTTCTGATCCTTACTTTGCTAAAATAACTGTTTCCAAAGTAATGAGATATCAATAAGAAGTAGATTTCTTAAACGGCAAAAGTAAATACTTAAGTGTGTCAAAACGGGGGTTGAAGAGGATGAACCACCCTGCTGCAGTGTACAGGTTTTTTGTTTTCGTAAGGTACTATAAATTACTTAGATCGTCGAGAAAGCACATGGTTTTAGAAAATGACTTAAACTTGTTGCTAATGTGCACCTTAATAAAAGGGACTGAGTTACAATGTTCGTCGACACAAAGTGAAAGTTGTAAAGCTCCTTGGGGAGCATTATTTCTGGTAAAGGAAAAACTTTAGAACTTTAAAGTCCCATCTGTTGTCATAATGCCATGCTAATCTCTAGTACATCGTTATGACAACAGATGGCGACACAAGTTGGACAACAAAGACATACTGATAAAACTTAGTATTTACATTATTGCAAGGCCAGATCTGTATGAAAACAGCAGTTAAAATGATGTAATTGTAATATGGCAAGTTTATAAACAGAATATACAAAACTTGTAATAACTGACATAGTGTTTGCCCTACGACAAACAGTAGAATCAATTCAGTAGTTGGCAAACTGCAAGATACAGTGGCGCAGAAGGAAAGTAGCACTTGCAAGCAGCCATTTACAGCTTGTATCAATGAAGAATAGAAAATTCATGACTAGAATTATGAATGTAGCGCTTGCAAGCAGCCTTTGATAATAACACAGAAGGAAAGTAGCACTTGCAAACTGCTACGTACAGTTTGCATCAATGAAGAGTTCAATATATATGGACAGAATTATGAAAGTAGCACTTGCAAGCAGTCATTTACAATAATGCATCAAGGAAGGTTAGAAAATACACGCCATAGAATTATGGCGGTAATCCCCGTCCATAGTTTTCAGCAGAAGGCTTTAAGATTTCTAGTTGGTCCTAAATGAAAATAATGCCAATCTGATGCCAATTATGGCTGCTAGAGTAGCCATTTCGAAAATCTTATGACCTCCATTAGAATGGATGGTCATATCAACATGGTGTAAGATTCCTCACTCCTTATGGTGTTCTGGTTATCATTATATAGTAGATATTATTATTATTATGTGCAGTGTGTGCTCAGCCATTTAATGTCATCATCAGCACCATGCAGAGCCTGCAGTCCACCCGGGAACTTTGTAAGTGGACAGTTTGTTTACAATGTGTGACATGGTCTGAAGAGCTCCACAGCAACTGAAGAGTTAGTAGCCTTGCCCCATGGGACAAGGTTGATGATCAATCATGGTATAATTGCCCAGATCAAGTAAACAATATACTGCGAAATATCATGGTATAATTGCCCAGATCAAGTAAACAATATACTGCGAAATATGATGGATGGAATAACGGAGATCTGAAGAGATGTAGAATAAGAGTCTTCATATCTAAAATATAAGTTTAATCAATTACTTAAACAAAATGAAATTGAACATTGCATTTGAATGATTCACTTTCTCCAAATTTATGCGAAATTCAAATACAGTAGAATTTCGATTATCCGGCACCCGATTAACCATTAGTCTCTGTTAACCGTCAGGGCATTGTACGTCAAAATATAAAAAACATGTACCCATACATATGTAGATATTATGATTTTCTGATGGCCTGGTCTATTGTTTAATACTTTTTAGTGTACATATTCTGTTATCCGTCTATTCTCATATCCATCATGGTCTCAGTCCCACACCCTAATGGATAATCGAAGTTCTACTGTAGCTGTTTTGTTACACTGATAGAACAAATTTCATTTTATGATTGAGTGACTGATTGAACTCACTTCACAGGCATGTCAGCATCAACTGGTGCTTTTGGTCTTTTCCAAATCCCTGTTGCTGATAGATCGACAATGCTGTAGTTCTTTCTATCTCTCTCTCTGTAGCCGCCAATGTGGATATGTGAGAAAGCTTGCCAGTAGCTTCTCATGAGTCAGTGGTTCTTTCCAGGGTTTTCCTGGGTTCTTCCTCCACCATTATTACTGGCCGCCATGTATAGCCTATCGTGTGCTGAAAAATGGCGTTAAGCCCCACAACAAGAACAACATTTACGGAATTGTGGTATCTTCCGTGCAATATAATCATTACCCGCCTACGATATGTAATTTATAAACATTACAGTCGAATTAAAATTTGTAGAGAATTACATACATAAAAAGAAAATTTTTATTTCTGGTCTCCTTTAATGGTTACATGTCATGCTGACCGCGACAAAATGTACTGCAAAATTATTCTACAATATTTTGCAATATTACATAGTTTTTATAAAAGACTTGTTTTGGTGACTGGTTGGTCTTAAATGAAACTGGTGCTGATTTGATGTCCATTGTGGACACCACAGTGGCAATTTTGAAAACCTTATTATTGCCATTTCTTCTAACAAAAAGGTCATATATGGAAAGCCAGTATGGCCACAACATTGGCCATATTGAAAATCTTGTGAATGCTATTCCTGTATGGATGGTCATGTCAGCAACGAAAGACTACTTACTGTGTCTAGTTGGTACTAAATAGAAATAGTGACCTTCTGATATCTAATAGCACCACCATGACATCTATCTTGAAAATCATGTTATTGTTACTTCCACAAAATGGAAAGTCATTAACATGGGGTGTCCACCGGAAGACTTCTTATGATGTCTTGTTGGTCCTAATACAAATGGTGCTAATCTGATATCCAATATGTCCACCAAAACAGATAGTTTGAAAATCTTGTTATCACTGAAGAATATCAAAGATGGTTTTAACACTCAAAAGTTTAAAAAAAAAAGTTTTACCTTGAATTCCTGAACATTTTTTTCAGCCGGTGGAGTGTCAGGCCCTTTGAAGGGATTTTGTTAAGTTTTTAATAATGAATAGTAATTTCTTTGCATAATTAAATACATTTTAATTTGCAAAATGTACCATGCCCCCCAAATCCTGATCCTGGACTCGGTGGAAATAAGTTTATATAAACTTTTGAGTCATTTTTTTGGTGGATCTTGTATTTTGTTTGTATTACAGCTATTGTTATGTATTGTGTCAATGTTATTTGACATACATTTTTTTTATTTGTATAACTTGTCATGTTGCTGATGCTAATGAAATAAATGTATTATTATTATGATACAACATTTGAAAGAAGTAGCAAAATTACTTGAAAAATTGCTGGTCACCTCTGATAATTCTGGTTTTGTATGGCCAAGCAGGTGGCAGTTTTTAATACTGTCAAAACTTTTGGGTCATTCAGAGATTTATTACAGTTTGTGTAACAATTTTGGTAGTACACAATGTATTTGGGTCATGACTTTCAATCAACCAAAACAAAACTTGAAATTGTAATTATAACTGATAGTTAGATCAGATTACATTATGGTAATGGTTTTAAGAAACTGCAGATAGAAACAGTAATGTTATTTATTTTGGTATAAATATTGTTTACACAAATAGAATATGTATGCCATTAAGAGTCATTATTATTATTATTATTATTATTATTATTATTGTTATTATTATTATTTTCTACATTGCCACACCAGAAGTGGATTAATGTCCAAAAAGTATGACATTGCAACTCCATTTTGAAATTTTGTCCACACGTTTTACAGTACATGCCTTACCCTCGCCACAATCCAATGTAAACTGCACTTTATTCTTCTTATTGACCGAGTTTACACAACAAAAAGTAGGTGAGATTTGTGTTTCAAGACTCTGTAGCAATTAGGTAGAAGCAGATTAGATGTAGGAACAAAAGCCAGTAATAATACCAGGGATTGGCAGGCTATAAAATCATTCTGTATGAAATCAGTAGGAAGTTGCCCACACACAAGACAGATTTAGCTGTCACATTTATGTGTATATGTGAATTCTGTAGTTTCATGGAAAAGTTTTCCATCTTTTTTCCTTGTTTTTCAGTTTGCCAGGTTACATAAATCTCCTTTTTAAAATTTTTTTTTGTATCTGTATCCATGCTGATTGGTTGTATTGGATTTATCTATTCTGCAATGTTACAGATGGAACTTGTCAACCAGTGGGCTCATCTATCAGCTTGGTCAAGCAGGTCAACTCAGATTACAGATAATGAATGAGCTGCAGGTGCTAATGGCTTCAAATTTATGGGCAGCATAACCATTTCATTCAAAGATCCATGACAACTTCATTTTATCAGCAGACCATGTGGTGAGTCTAAATACAGTTGTAATTTGTCTGACAAGAAGCATCTTTTAATAGAATATGTTAGAGTATAAAGGAAGGTGGCTAAAAGTTTGAGATACAGTGCTATTGGCTATGGAGTGATACAGTTAAAATGTGTAGGGATTGAGATCTAGTTTGGAGATATGTTGCATAGGCTAATGATTCTGTGGTAAGTAGGCCAATTCTAAAACTTCATTTAAATTTTATTGTTAGAGCAAAAGATATACTTCCAGTTCGCATTGTTATTATTCATCAAGTTGTTTATTTGTACTTTACATTTTGGAAGTACTGGCACAGAATACATGTATTTCGCACACCAAACCATTCATATATTGATACATCAAGACTAAAGTAAAGTCCAAAATGTATAGTGCAGTCTGTTGGAACATAACAACCCTCTTGAATGGAGAAACAAAAAACTAAATTTTAAAAAAAAAAAATCATAGTGCACTAGCACAACACACCAGCTCATAAGGCATAAGAATATGGTGACAGCAAAACAAAAAAAATAATAATCAACTCCGAAGTAAGACTTGAGTATATTTTACAAAATGGATGGTTGTATCAACATGGGATTTTTACTAAAAGACTTACGATTAATTGTTGGGCCTAAATGAAAATGGCGCTGGTCTGATGTCCTGTAGGGCCACGTCAGAAATTATCTTGAGAATCTTGTTATCCCTACTGTGTCAAAAAAGACATAGTGACACAGGGTTTTCACCAGAAGACTTCTTATGATGTCTATTTGGACCTAGAGAAAAATGGTTCCAATTTTACATTGAATATGGCTGCCACAATGGCCATCTTGAAAATCTTTTTATTGTGAATGGATGGCCATATCTTCATTGGGTTTTCACTGAATGACATCTTGTGATGTCTAGTTGGTCCTAATGAAATGGTGCCCATCTGATATCCAATATGGTCACCACAGCAGCCATCTTGAAAGTTTTATTGGTATTCCTCCTGAACAAAAAGCCATATTGACAGGGGTTTTCACCAGAAGACTTATGATATTGTATAACTGGTTCTAAATGAAAATAGTGCTGATCTGAAGCACAATATGGATGCCACAGCAGCCATCTTGAAAATCTCTTTGCTACTTAACCTGATCGTAAACTCCTATTACCTTGGGCTTTGTAACTGAAGACTTTTTATGATGCCTAGTTGATTCCTAATCAAAATGGTTCTAATCTGAAGTCCAATCTTGAAAATCTTGCTATTGCTACTCCGCCTGAATAGATATTTGCTACTCCTTCAAAATGGCTGGTTTTATTAGCATGGGGTTTATTGAATGACTTCTTATGAATAGTTAGTTCTAAATCAAAATGGTGCCAATCAGAAATTTTTTTTATCACTACTTCTTGATTGTGCTTTCACCAAAGACTTATTGGTCCTACATAAAAATAATACCAATCTCATATTCAGTACAGCCATCATGGCAGCCATCTTGAAGTCTGGTTATCGTTACACCTCCAAAACATAAGACTTTATAAGATGTCATGTTGGCTCCGGGTTAAATGGTACCAATCTGATATCCAATATGACCACCATGGTAATCATCTTGAACATTTGGTTATGGCTACTCTTAAATGGAACATCATTTTGAAATGGGATGAGTTCTTATGGTATCTAGTTGGTCCTAAATGAAAATGATGCAAACTGACCCTCAGTATGGCCACCATGGTGGTCATTTTGAAAATGTTGTCACTACTCCTTCTAACTGGATGGCAATATCAACATCAGCTTTCACCATTTGACTGCTTTTGATGTCTGGTTGGTCCTGAATAAAAAATCATGCCATTTTGTACATCAAATATGGCTGCAGTGATGGGCATCTTGAAAATATTGTTACTACTTTCCCAGAATGGATGGTAATATTAACATCGGTTTTTTACCAAAAGACTTCTAATGAAGTCTGCTTAGTTCTAAATGAAAATGGTATAATCAGAAATCTTATATGGCCACCATAACCGCTAATTTGAAAATCTTGTTATTGCTGAAGAATATCAGAGATACTTTGAACACTGCAGTTAAAGGGAAGAAATGGTCTTATCTTGAATTCCTGAAAATTCTTTTCAGCCAGTAGTTCATTAGTCCCTTCAAGGGACTCTTGCTTTACCAGATGTTTCAGCCTTTTGTCTAATGGTAGTGGAGTTATATACTTCCTATGATTGGTCAGCTCAGCTTAGGGGAGGAGGAGTTACTATGATTCCCATCTGAGAATTCTGTACATAGGCATTTGCACACACAACAGGTAGCCTTACAGTATGGGGTTTAACTTGGCATGATATATGATTTGTGTGTCAACGCCACTAATCAACCCAGAATGTTTAACTTCCTTGGCCAGTTACAGACACCTACTGTTAAAATTGGTCTACAGGTTCATTACCATAGATTGCACACTGATGGCTAGTCATAGAAGACTGCTTCTGTAGTGGGGAAGTGACCGATTGTCATCCAAGATTCTTTCTGTAGTAGGGAAGTTATGTGTATCTGCTTACCCACATATTGAATACAGCATTTTGTAAGCCTTAGCAAGATCTTTGACATTAAAAACACTATACGTATTCAACAGTATCATCTTTTCAATTTTCCAGAAAACTTGTGTAAAACATTTGAAAATGTAACAATATACTTTGTGAATTAGTACAACTTTCCCAGAAATCCACTGTGACATAGGATCAAGATACAGGTATTAGGAAATGGATATTGTTGTGCAAGTTTGACACCAGAAATGATGTGCGCTTATAAAGGCATGTGGAGGGCTTTAGGTGAATATGGGTTTAGTAAATAAAAGAAGACACGATGCAGATTGCAAGCCATTTTTATGCAGTATGATTACTGAAGCTTTCAAATAATGCAAGATATAATTAGTAAAATTCCATGTAAATACTTGTCATTTATGGGTTGCTGCTATATTACATGATATGCAGAATTCATAACATTTCATATATTACTAGTGGTTGACTTAATACAGATTTTTCAGTTGACCATCAGAGCAAGTTAACAGGGAAATAAACTGGCCCTCTCAATTAATTCAAAATAATTTCATTCACTTGTTGAATTGCAATATCCTGAAAACATTATATGACTTAGAACACTTTTATTATTGCTGAAAGTAATTATTATAATACATTATAAATAGATGTGCAAGTCTTAACATTTTTTTCTGATTCAGTATTCTAAGTGCCATGCCAAGTCATTTGTTTTTTTTTTTGCTTGGATTTACAGAAAAATTGTACTTGTTGACATGTTGGCTTTCCGACTTTTCATAGCACTTCCATTTTATAGTTTTTACATCCCATAACAAAAGTTTCATTTATTTTGGTAAATACAGCATGTTGTACTTTGTTGCACTGGGCACCAACCATGTAAACTCCTTCTTCCAATTTGGCAAATAATCACATGATTTTTCTTTTCACATGTACTTCCTTTGTTTCTCTAACCGTCAGTGGTTAGTAATTAGTTCATAGTTCATGCTCTAAGGCTGACACTATTTTGCTTCATGAATCGACACATTAATTTATCAGATATTTTAATTGGTTAAAAACTTGGTGTCAGATATAGTCTGGTACACTGGCCATATACATAACCATGTATAATTTAGTGTTAGAGACATACAACCCTACAATATTAGATGTGATCATGTTTAATTCAGATACTTGACAAAATCATAAAATGGAACATATTTGACATCAGACTAAATTGTAGGATGAAATTTTCTTGATTTAATAGAATTTATTTAATAACTTTCTTTTTCTGTGGACCTGTAGCTGTTAGTATTATCTGACACTCAAGACCCATAGGTCATGGGTAGGCAGGGCAGTGGCTAAATCAACCCCTGCACTGCCTCAATCATACAACCCTGTATTAACACAGTATTTCAAGTCAGAATGGTTTAGTAGTGTTGCTACTAATCTAAGCAGTGTGGAATATTGGATTTCTAGACCAGATAGTATCTTTTTTTTGGTTGATTACATTTGGTACTTGCTGCTTTTGATGGACTTTTAATATAGATGAATACTAAATCATGCTAGGTGTTTCTATTTTTGTAACACTAAATCAGCTAGGAAAAAAAGATTATAAAGTCTTGGCACTTATAATCTATAATCATGTTGGATTGCAAGGTGTAGAGAAATGAAGCCTCTACATCTTATTGATGAATGGAAAGATTGTTTACACATGGCCTAGATAAACCCATTATTTTAGAAAAATAAAAGGAAACGAAAGAATTAATTGATCTGTTATGGCATTTAGTTGCTGTGTGCTTTTAAATGTAATTCCTGTGAGTATCTATAACCATTCCTTTCTTCCTTTATGATAGAATGATATTTTTGTAAAATGTATATTTTATATGCCCACTGTAAATCATATCACTACTGAATGGATGGTCATGTCAGTATGGGGTTTTCACTAAAATGCTTCTTATATTAATTTCTTGATCGTAAACCAAAATGGTGCTGATCTGAATTAAGTCCTCTGCTAAGCTGGCTTGAATAATTCTGTTTGACAATTGTTTGAGTGTGTATGTATGATTTGGATTTTTAACATAATTTAACATAATTTAACAATTTTTCAGTCATATTGCTATGAATTCTGCAGTGTGGCAGTTTATAGTGATGTCGAGCACTGGGGCATCCTGCTGCAGACATGTAGCATGATGTCCCACTCAGTCACATTATCCTGACACCAGGCCGACCAGTTCTAACACTAACCTCTTAATGCTGAGCACCTAGCAAGGCAGCTGTTAGTACCATTTTTATAAGTCTTTGGTATGACTCTGCTGGGGTTTGAATCTGCAACCTCCTACATCTGAGTCGGATGCTCTAACCACTAGGCCACTGGAGCAATTAAAAATTTTTTGACAGGTCCGTTACATGATGTGACACCTGAAAACAAGATAATGAATCAGGAGTATAAACTGAAACAAATGCATAAGTATGATACCCTGCTGAATGCATCAGCATTCCATACAAAACACAATAAAGAAATGTTGAGTAAAGTAACTGAATTGTGGCTTAACAGCAACAGTTCATGGAATTAAGCAATATTAAAGACATAAGAAGCAGTCTTTGGTTAAATAGATAGCATGCACTGCAGTCATGCACTCAGTTAAAGGTCACAAGGATGAAAGTGTATATTTACTCCATCACTCTCCACGTTAATTTCCATTAATGATTACAGTATTCATTATATTAAATTCATATCAATTCCTCCATCATTAATGTTAAATATCATTGTGATTTAAATTTGCTGCAAGTCTTCACTGGAAATTGTGGTACCATCTAGATTCTAGAGGACTCGTAATCTACCATTTGTATAAAGGTTTGAGACACCCCTCATTGTCTCATATATTATACAGGCAGATTTTCCACAAAGCACATTTCTTGTTCTGGAATCTTCAATAATCTTAATGTGTATCAAGAGTTTCAATGGTAACAGCCACACTTGTTTGGATATGTAAATATTATTCTGGTGCAATATTTACAGAACTCAAAACTGACGTTGCCGTTTTTTAAATTTGGAAGTTTGACTTAGATTACCTATGCTGTCAAAATGTTTGACATGTACTTTATGGGGCAGAAAGTTGTTTTTACAAGGACAGCACTCCTTTTGAGTTTCTTGGAATCATATAACTTTTCATATTATGCATTAGTGCTACTTTAAAAACTTTAAAATGTTTATATACATAGTAATTCTTAGCTCTAATCATGATAAACTTGAGCTGGGTACAAGATGTTTTGTACCATGGTATTTCTGAACATACCATGGTATACTGCAGTTCTGTTATGGACCAGTAATTTAATATTATGGGGAGGGGCCTTGGATTTTTTTCTGTAAATTTACAGCTTTTAAATAGCAGGAACAAATATCTTTTTTGATTTATAGGGAAGTCATCATATTATATCCATTATATTATTTGAAGAAATAAAACGATTATCATGAGATTAAAGAAATTAAAATATCTCTGCTTAAAAGATAATAGCTGCGAAGTTGTTCCCAGCAATGGAGCAAATAAAACTTTTGTCAAAGACTAAATTATGGTGGGTAAAAGTCTACTAAGTAGAGTTATATTTTGCAGAAGTTTGGCCTAGGATAAAGTTCTTACGTCTGTATAAGGTATAATATATTGGTATGTTTACACCAACTGTACTTTAATCATGATGACATGTGGTGCACAGTTTTGACAAATTCAGTTGAATTATTCCTATTTATTTTCAGAATGTTATTTTTGCCAGTAGTATCTTAGAATTGATCCTGAAATCTATCAACGAAAACATCAATATGCATATGGTTGTTCTGAAACCATCTTCTGAAAATTGTTTTCTTCATTTCTTGGCGATTTTTTCCAAAACTACGCCATCAGTAGGAAATTTTTGATTATCATTAGTTTCAAGGATGCCTCCATTTGCATCACATTTTTGGGATGTCACATTTTAGTTTGAATCTTGGAGTCTACCAAGTAGCAATCAAGAGAGTATTACATTGTAATAAATGGTTCCGAGTCCACTCTGGCCATTGATCAGTGTCATAGAACTGCATCAAATTAATTTACAGTGCATGATGTAACTAGATATCCAAGTATTTATCTGTACAGGAATAATTTTTTATTTGTGGAATTATGGATATGTATGCAGATGTGTAAGAGATTTTGTTCTGCATTTGTTTTGTGTTATTTACATCAATCAGAAATGACATGTTGTACTGCATATTGAAATTAGGTCAGGGATGTACAGTATATACTGGCATATATGCTGGATCCAGCTGCAGACAACATAGATCTTGATATGCCATTACATAATTCATGGGCAGATCAAGGTCTGTGTTTTGTTGTACTGAGTAAGCCTAACAAACTGCCTAGAACCACTTGTCTTCTGGCACATTATTTGGTGGCAGATCTGATTCTCTGCAGTTTGCAGTGGGATTAGAGTTATTTACGAGTATATACTGTGTTGCCTACAAATGACCCAAAGTAGAATGATATAAAAGTTTTATCAGGATTGAAGAATAGGGTCAAAAGTCTGGACATTAGTTTAATGACCTCATGATATATATAGTAATAATAATAATAATAATAATAATATGTAATACAACTTCTAGTACTTGAATAGTTATATATGATGTAGGCACAGTACTATAGACAGAACACTGCATACTATGCATATCATATGATGTTGGCACAGTACTACAGACAGAACACTGCATGCTATGCATGCTGGATTTCTGTTCATGTGGAGTTGGTTACAACAATTGTCCAAAGACAGATGTGTACTACAGGTCAGTAGTTTGCACATAATGGAATACTACAGTTTATTTCATTTACTAAGTATGTAACTAATTCTTTTTATTTTTTTCATTTGTAATGTGAACTTTGATACATGTACAAATTTAGCTCATGTCATGCAAATTTAGACTAATCCACATTTACTAATGTGTTATGTGGGGGTGGGGTGAATGTATAGCTGGAGTGGTACATATTCATTCTCCATCCCAGGATCCCATATCTTTACCAAGTGAGCTTTCTGAGCTGATATCCATGGAATGTAAAACCCCATCATGTATACATAGTTCTTTCTCTGTATACTTGGCCCATGTAATTAGACATGCACACAAACATTACATATTTTATAGCTTGCCAGCTTTATTGTGGAGCTTTGCTGTAACATCATTATTATTAAGGGTCAGACAGGGCCAGATTTTATCTGTGTATGTTATATCAGGCAACTGACCATTCTGTCAGCCTTTATATATATTGGGGACAGAGCATTTAATTTGTAGCTTCACTGGTTATTGACCATTGAGAGCTTATGGGATGATCTGTTATCCATTGTCAATCTATCAGTCTGTCCATTAGCATTAGACTTGTTTTTGCTACATGTACTAATCTCCTAAACTACTCAGAAGATTATCATGAACCTTTACACACACACACACACACACACACACACACACACACACACACACACACACACACACACACACACACACACACACACACACACACACACACACATTCATCATGAGGTTTAGTTGATCCTAAAGGAAAATTGTCGGTACAGACATTCAATATAGCCACCACAGCAGTCATTTTGAAAATCTTGTTATGGCTACTCCTTCTGAATGGATGATCATATCAACATAGGGTTTCCACAGAAAGACATTTTATGATGTCCAGTTAGTCCTAAATGAATACAGTGCCCATCTGATACCTTATGTCAACCACAGCAGGCAATTTGAAAATCTTACAGCTTCTCTATTGACACGAGGTTTTCACCAAAAGATGTCTTATGATGTCTAGTTGGGCTTAAATGAAAATCCACTGGTAATTTTTCACCTAAAAAAATGGGTTGCAAAAATTGTTTTTCTACTTTATTTTCTAATGTGAGTAGAAAGTCTACATGATTTGGTATCATTGTTGAGCTACATCTGTCTACTTTTCTGTAATACCACCCACTTTGGTATATCATAAATGATATTGATGGTACAGAGCTTGGAGATTGTTGTTGTTTTTGTTATAGGGTTTAACACCATTTTTCAGCACAAGATAGACTATACATTGCAACCAGTATTACTGGTGGAGGAAGAACCCGGGAAAACCCCAGAAAGAACCACCAACCCACGAGCTTGGAGGTAGTGTACACCTCATGATGCATAAATGTAGTACAAAGGGTTAGTTAACTGTTAGGGTCTTCTTGTTTATTGAACATATTTTTCTGTGTTTAATAATTAACTGTACATATACATATTAGGCACATAATCAGACAGATGTTACAGAAAATAAACAGTAATTTACATAAAATATTTATTTCAACATTTCACATGTATTTCCACTCAAACATACAGAAGATTCTGGTTGCCTTGAACGTGGTTGGCACATACAACCAGGATCACATCAGTTTACTGGTGATCGAGATGCATGAAAGTATAATTATATAATTTCAGCCTTAAGCAACCACCCCCTAAATTAATGCCTACTTTTAAGTTTGCCAATTACTTCAAAAAGATAGAATGTCTATACTTTAACCCAAATCTCATTCTTTTTTGCATACTTTAAGTCAAGTCTCATTCATTTTGCATACTTCAAGCCAAGTCTCATTAATTTTGCATACTTCAAGCCAAGTCTCATTCATTTTGCCTACTTCAAGTCAAGTCTCATTCATTGTGCATACTTCAAGCCAAGTCTCATTCATTTTGCCTACTTCAAGTCAAGTCTCAATCATTTTGCATACTTTAGGCTAAGTCTGATTCATTTTGCATTAAAGTAACTAATCAGTAGTTTTCATATTGAAGATAAAGAATGTCCTATTGCAGCAAAGTTTTGCATGTACCATTACCATCCATGTGACCTTGGACTGCTTTTGTTTACGGGAAGCATGGCATCCAGAGACAGTGGTGATAGGATAATCCAAATTGCATTGTTTTAGATTTTAGGAGAAATATTCAGTTCATATGGATGGCAATATTGGCACAATTGCAATCAAAGCAGGTAATAAAGCAGACAGTAGTTAATAAACAATCAAGATTTTGGTTTGAATTGCTAACAATACCGGTAAATTGAAAGTTGAAAAACCAGTAGATATTACAAAGAGTGATACATATTTTGTTCAATCTAGAGTTGTTTGTACCAGAAACTACTGATATGGCGCTTGTACTTTTTACCTCTGTGAAATGTCACAAGCAATGATATCAGTTTCTAAAAATAGCTATTCGGACAAGGCGAACCAGCATAATGGCGTTCAGTCCCCCTGTGAAAATGTCATGAACAATTCTTGAATTATCCATGAATTGTTCTAGAACACTTTTCTTGAACCATTCATAAAATGCACATGAACATTTCATGAGCAGTTCTTGAACAGAAAATGGCCGAATTTTCAGTTCTAGAACATCAGTTCGTGAACATTTTAACATGGACTGTTCATGAACTATCCAAGAACCAATATTCTAGAACAATTCTTGAAATTAAGTTCTTGAAAATTCGGCCATTTAATGTTCATGAACTGCACGTGAAATGTTCAGGTGCATTTTATTAATATTTCATGAACAAGCATTCTAAAAGAATTCGTGAATAATTCCAGAATTGTTCATGTCTGTCACAGTGAATGACACACTCCAGATATAAGATTACATGAACTGCTCATGAACACTTCAGTTATTCATCTGAATCAACAGTTCTGATAAAAACTTTTGAACCTTTCTTAAATACACCTAAAGTAGATACTTAAACACAGTTATGCAGTTAATGATTGAACTAACATAAAACATAAACAAATTTTCCATTTCTTTAATACTGATATTTGCTTGGCAGGAAAAAATGTTGCTGTTCAGACAACTTTACTGTCCTGTTTTGTAACATTTTCTGATGGCTTACTGACTGCTTTACGCCTTTCAACCTTTTGGATATTTTCAAATTTTTTTATGAACACTGTGTGATTGTAGGACATTTTTTTAAAACTACCTGCTCAAGGATTTTAAATTTTACATCATCCAGGCATGGCCGCACAGTGGCCCTACTTTTCACGTTTTGTTTTTCCCTGTATGAGAGCAGTTGATTAGATCGACAGACGTAAATATTGTAAATGTTGCTCTCTTGATATCGTTTATCTCTTTCTCAGTATTGGCTGACGAATGCTGTAATTTCTTTAAACAATTGTCCAGCTGACTGTCCTCTTCTTGAGGACTTTTTGCATTCGAATCTCGCGTGGTTGATTCCTCAGATGTTTCTGCAAAATTTTTTAGTTTCTTTCTCACACTTCTTAGCTGAGTTCTGAGGGCCTCCGCCTCATTTTCCAATTTTCGTATGCGCTTCAGTGTACTAAAAAAGAGAAGAAAAAAAATTACATCTTTAAGAAGTTTACTTTTTGCCAGTATGAACTGGTAGATAATGGAGTGTCCAAGATAGAGTTGAAACAATACACCTGTGCCATGTATCGATACGATTCACGATACACAGCCTACGATACATTCTCACCCAATTTCATTCATTTTTTTTTGTGGGAGTTCTAATGTCCTAATCTTACACGAGTTTAAAATATTTTGTCCTCTCCCCCCACCACCGAAGTTTCATATAGTCCAGACGGATTTTCCTGACTGAATCATAGTCTATTAGGTTGCTATAAAATTATGATTAAAAAAAAAAATATAAATTCAACCCTTTCTTTCACCAATTTAAATTTTGCACCGAAAATTATTTATATGTAGACCAAATTGACCACACTCTTTTGACTTAAAATAAAAACTGCATCCATTAAAAATTGTTGCAATTTATAGTAAAGGAGTGAGTGATTTAGTAAGAACTGAATATCTGTCGTCTTTTATCAAACAAGTGAAGGTTGTATGAGGACAGTTGTCAAAAATGGAAGAATAAACATAACGACATCTAGTATACTGGCTTTTCAGTGTTCTGCAAATTATGAATGACCATGTAAAAATTGTTGTTTAACAACAATGTAATGTGCTGTTACAATACAATAACATACTCTATTGAAAAGTGACCTGTTGTTTGTTTTTTTTAAACAAAATTTAAGTGAAGGAGATGTACAACTTTTTTTATTTACATTTGGCATCTTCTGAAAAATTCTGTGCTGGTATGTAGAAAACTGACTTCCATGAATACACACATTTTCTTTTTTATTATAATTTTAATGAAGGCTTGATTTTTATTTTTTTCCTTGATCTTTAATAATAGTGAGCAAATGGACTATACCCCTTTGAATTCTTGTAATCTTCTTCTTTTTGTGAAGTAAAATGAAAATGAACTAGTTTGCCACTAATGTAATAACTCCTGAATAAATACAATGTATCTGACCATGGGCGCCCACAGCATGGTTCAAGGGGGGTCACATCCTGGAAATCATACTGCAAATATATATATATATATAAATTCCAACAAGTTTAATCATGCAAATGAAGCTGAAAATGTCACAAGATTCTGTTCAAAACGCTTCATAAATATTAGTTTTAGTTTCAGACTGCTTCTTATACTAACTCTCCTGGCCGTGACTGACTGACCCCCCTGAAAATCCTGACCCCCCCCCGCACAAAGTCCTGACCCCCCGCCTTCAAAAAATCCTGCGAGCACCCATGTATCTGACCTGAACTTATATATGATTAAATGCTAACATAATATTCTTTATGAAAAAGAAATCATTAGATTTCCTCCACATCAGCAGATTTCTGCTGTGCATCTCAGTTTGAATAGAAATGTAATTATCACCTAATTGGAACAAATGACATGCTTTCTTTGGAAACATGAATATAATTGTCTGGGTCCCGAAGGTTATTCACTCTGATTAGGCTTCTCTGTTGTTTGTACATCCTGATCAATGACTTTTATGCCATGATCTGAAGCCTTTCTTCCGGCTGACTTCTCCGGTGTTTTTGCATCCTGATCAAGAGATCTTACGGTTTTCCTTATGGTTGTACCATGATCAGGACCCTTGAAAAATGCCACTTCAGCCACAGTAGTGGATGTTTTTTCTAATCAGTTTGTCTGAGCATTCTCTGCTTTTTTGGCTGGCTCAACAACTGCAATGGACACAAGTTAAAGGTAAGTTATGATACATTTTTACTTCACAAGCTTTAAAACTAAACCAACAATCAAGTCTTGATTACCGGTAGGCTAAATATTTATTAAGAGTAAATGCCAAATGATCAAGAAAATTGTCAACCTTAGCTATTTATGAACAAAATCATTTGATTGTGTTCAATTTACCAAGTTTCATAATCATCAATTTAATAATGTTTAATATTTTTAATATATCTGTATAATAACTTTTTTAAGTTCATTTAAGTAAACTGTAAAATTAATTTGTATTTAAAAAGGGGGTCTGACATGTTACATCAAATTTTTAGGTTTTCATAATATTACTGAGGCAAATGTGTATTGATAACTTTGATTTTAAAAAATCTCTCTTCATTTATTTTACTGGCAATTAAATGTCTGGAATTTTAATTCCTTGGAAATTTTACCTTTCATTAGATCTGCATTTTCTATCCCTATCTCTTTCATCACCATCTTTGGTGTTAAATCCGGCTGCTTCAAAAGAGTTTCCAACATGGTTTTAGCCTCCATGAGGCTGTCTTTTTCAGCTGAAAAAAAAAAAAATTGAAGTCCATTGATGTTTCTGGTTAAAACACTGTCATTTTATGGTTATAAACCATAATTCACTTTAGTTGATGATTATTGGTTGGTTAGTCCTGAATCTCATGACATTGTAACTTTTTATTTTATTCTATTTGGATTGTATGTATGAGGTCAACAAATGTCTCATGAAGTGAAAATGAAAAAAATTGCTCCAATCATTTTTTAAATCTTATACGTTTTGAAAATGTATTAAAAAATGTTGACTGTCTCACTTTTTGTAAAATAGCCATTACATGCTGTGAAGATGGAAATTTGTGTCCCAAGTAGATGTAATTTAGCAGTGGCCTATTTTTTACTTTAAAATCTACACATACATGCAAGTCTCAAAAGATTTATCAATAACTGCTTTTTACTGTAGTTTAAAAATATCTAATGCACAAAAAGAACCCATTGAAACTTTCAGGAAAGGGTGGGGATTATACCAAAATTGTCCAGTCTTTTCCAAGGGTGATAATCTGGCTTCAGAAATTTGTACTTTTTACCTTTATTTAAAAGATACTTTCTGGGGGGGGGCGGGGCGGGGCGGGGCGGGGCGGGGCGGGGGATTGGTGTAAGGGTTCCAGTCCCCTTGGAACCCTTAGTGCTCATGAGACCATTTTAGGATTACTTCGGTTGTATGACTGAATAATACCTTTTCGCGCAAAATACTTTTAAAAAATCAACTATTACTTTCTTAGGATTATGTTTTCATTTTGACGGAAAATCTTATTATGTTACTAACCAAAACCAAAGGCCCTAAGAAATCGTGAAAGAGTCTATGGTCAGGCCTATTTTATGAGAAATGGTTTAAAATAGTTTACCTTCAATTCCTAGGACGACTGCATGGCAAGGTTTCCCTTGAAATTTTGCCAGTACCACATCTCCTTTTCTGTACTCATCACAGCATGGCTTTAGTATTGTGGTGATGCTTTGTATTGACCAATTCCTTTCATTGTAATACCAAAAAAACAAACAGTATCTTTGACCTTCTATCAATGAATCCATTTCGTTCAGTATTCAGCATATGAGCACGATGTCGCTTAGTGGAATATTTCGATTTAGAATTGACCAACCGCATCAGCAACCATCATTCGGATTTACTTCGGCTATTTCTGCAATATAAAATATGACCCGTACGATTGTCCTCGATGTTGCAAATGCTGCAACCCTAGGATGGCCAATTTTTTTTTGCATCATTACACTACCTTCATTAAAAGACTCAAAATCAATTTTAATTTTATAAAAATGTAAGAATAGAAATTTTTGAAGAAAAAACAAACAAAACTAAACTTGTTTCAATATCGGTCGCAAAACTGTACTTAAAAAAAATTCACCTAGCCGTTTGCTGATAACCAATATGGCTCATATTAACCGTGCGATTCAAGCATCACTTTGATCTAGATCGTAAAAAACGGCATGGCAGACAAAGCTGTACAGGGCTGCTCCAGCAGCAAAACAAATAGAACAGAAGAAGGAAAATACGAATGTTTGATTTGCAAGATTTGCAAGAGGTGTTTGGCATCAGAACAAAATATTCTGCTTCATTTGCATAAAGTCGACAACCTCAGTAAATGTTGGTTTCCCAATATGAATCGTGCAGTAATTTTGACAATTTTCAATCCAATAAAATTGGATCAGTCGGGCATTGTCCTGTACTAGGGTGTAAAAACTACAAATAGTAAGTCCATGGTTAAACTATGAATACGATTAATGCAGGATGCCCTAATTATATTGTCCAATTTATTTCTAAATCATCCCTAAATTGACCTTTTAATCTAAAATGGTCCAAAACAATCATTTCTGACGGCATCCATATAAATTGTGTCACTAAGTTTGGACTTCGTATTTTTTCAATCTATCATATTGTAATTATGGAATTCCCATTGATACGTAACGAAAAGCAGTGTGCAAATCAAAAGTTGGGGTAATACTGAGGACACTTCATTTCAATCAAATTCAAATTTCCAGTCTTGTGATTTTTACTTCAAATAAATTTTTCGTATAAATTATATAAATCTAATGCAGAAACTTCAAGTAAAAAATTTTTCATTCATAAAGTCTTTTTATGTTATATTACATGTTAAAAATATGAAAAATATATTGGTATTTAGTGTTGTTGTTTAATTGTTTGTTTGTTTAAACACATTCTAATAACTTTTAATATATTAATTGTTGAACAATAGACTATTTGTCGTTAATTCAAGGAAAAAGGAAAATTTTTGTATATGACCTGATGGGGTAATAAAAAATTTAGAAAACGTTTAACTTGGGGTCTTCTAGAATGCTACACAAATATGCATACTGCACAAAATGTGTTTCAGTTTCCTTTAACATTTTTAATATTTACATTTTCAGGAATTTGGGAAGACGTCGAGAAATGTAAAGCATTTTCATACAAGAATAAAGGTTCTGACATCATAACAGACATAACTGATGGAAAAGCATATCAAGAGTTATTGAGTGATCAAGGATTTCTTTAAAAAAATTCTAAGAATCTTACAGCCATTTTAACGCTGATGGAATGAGTTTATACTCATCATCTAAAATACAGTTATGGTCAATATTTCTGGCCATAAATGAATTGAGTCCAAAATTAAGATTTGCCTATGACAATATGCTGCTTGTAGGCATATGGCAAGGAAAGGGGAGGACACCATTTAGTCAATACCCGACTGTTTTCAGTGAATACATGAACAATTTATACAGTAATGGAGTGGATGTTAAACTAAATGATGAGTTTTATCAGTGTACAAGTAGCAGTTGTTTGTGGGATTGCTGATCTCCCAGCAAAGGCATAGATGCTTTGTATAACATATTTTAATGGATCGGAAGTCTGCATTACTTGTGAAGATCCAGGAATGGTTGTAAAGCAATGAAAGGAACTGCAAGGTGTTATCCATACAGAAGTAAAGAATCCAAGTATGAATATAGAAATCACCAGAAGTGATTTCACATATGCAAGCGGAAAGGGATAAAAAAACATTGCAGAGGATGTAAAGGAACATCAGGTCTTGCATCACTTCAGTCATATGACATTGTTAAAGGAACTGTGCCAGATTACATGTATGGATTCCTTCTTGGAATCACCAAGACTTTGCTAAAATAAATGGTTTTCCCCAACAGAAAGTAAAAATAAGTATTTTATTGGTAAAGATCTTAAAGCTATTTCAAGTAGAATGAAAAATAAAAACCACCAAGCAGCATTGAAAGATTGCCACGTGACCTTGAAAAACATTACAATCATTTTAAAGCAACGGAATCACAAACATGGCTTTTATATTATGCCATTCCTTTGCCTCGATGGATTTCTGGAAGAGGAATGCATGAGTAATCTGGCATGTTTATCTGAAGCAATATATATTCTGCTTGAAGAGAAGATAACTCCATCTTCTCTAGAAAGAGCAGAAACTCTTTTGGATACATTCTATTCATCTTTCCAGAATCTGTATGGAGATGGTTCATGTGGCCTTAATGTCCATAATGTCTGTGTTCATTAGGTGTCCTACGTTAAGCTTTGGGGACCCCTGTGGGCTTGGAGCTGTTTTCCATTTGAGGACACAAACTCCATGCTTCTGCAGTCAGTGCATGGAACTGGCATTGTATTGAAACAAGTATGAGATATAGGCAAGCACAAGCCTGTATCCATAGAAAAGGGTTCAATCAAGGTAAAATGTACAGCTGGAAAGTGATCCATGAAGCAAATAATTGTGCAGTTTGTGGTGCCAAAAAAATCTTTAAACAGAATGAGCTTAATAATGAAATTCTGGAAAAGCTTAAGTGATCAATTTACAAGAGGTGAGAAAGGTGGACAGAATAACTGTCAATTGTGCAAAATTTTATTCCTTGGATTATTCAAGGATGCAAAAATGAATTTGCAGTTTTGTGCTTTATGATAGCAGTAAAATAGGATCTATTGGATACTTTGTGTTGCTTGAGTCAGAAAACAAAGTCTACGCTGTTACTCATCGATTTGAAAGAGAACTGAACACGTCACTGTCAAGACTTACAGGTGGAAAACATTTGTTTTCAGTAAAAACCTCACCATTTGTTGATGTAGTTGCTGCAGAAAAACTTGTTGACACTTCAGTCTTCATTTGAACAAACTCCCAGCCAAATCAAGCAGCAGAGACTTATGTTGTAAAAATGTCAAATCATCATGGACATTCCATCTTTAAATAGGAATTATAAGACAGTATCATGTGCTAGGGGTTACTTTGCATGTATGTGAGAATCATAGAGCATGAGTTGCATGGATATAATATTACTGATTTCTGATTTCATTATTTTGCTAACTCTAAGGCCATACAGAATTACATATTAGATTCTTGCTCCTTTTGTCATCTTTTTCAGTCATCCTCTGGTTTTATAATTGCCTAGAACATTTCATTTTAAGTAATATTGAAATCAGGGAGTGAGCTTGCAGTTTAAAAGGTTACGTTTATGACAAAAATAATCTCTTTCATTGAATGATGCTGTATTCAAAATCAAATGAACGTAAATTTTTATGAAGTTTTCAGTTATTTCAGCTGCAAGTTTTGTGTGCTTAAACTATTCCTGATTTGTTTCCAAATAATATCATAAACTTTTCAGCTATTTTTGCGTGAATTTAATTGCCATTTGTTTAGTTCTTTAACTGTTCTTGACATGTTCCAGAATTCTGTCAAGAACTATTCATGAGTTTTTTTATGAACTAATTAAATTTCATTTTAGTACATTAACTGATCTTGACATGTTCATGAACTCATTTAAGAACAGTTCTTGGACTCTTGTGATGTATTATTGTTCTTGAATTGTACTTCATTTGTTCTTAAAGTTATTCATGAACTGTTCAGGAACTGTAGTTCATGAACACCCAAAAAACGATTTCAAGAACGTTTCATGTTCAATTCAAGAATAGTTCATAAAGTTCATGAACTGTTCATAATTTCAAGAACTCCATTCGCAGGGGTCTTCTTTTCCGTGTTATTATTCTTGTTATTGTTCTTACTGAAAACCATGTACCAGGCGTTAAATTTGTTCATCTGAATATAGATATGCATTCCAGTATTTAGTTACAGTGGTGCTAAAGCCTGCAGACTGCATAAATCATATAATCAAATTTGATGAATCTTCTAGAACAGTATAATACACAATATCCTTGTATTTCATCACCGAAAGATATACCCTGCATATTTTGAGATGAAAATTCCAAGGGAACTGCCAGCTCCTGCCCCCCCTCCCCACCCCAATTAAATAATATCTATGAAGTATTCTTATATGTGATTCATGTTTTAACATAAAAATAGAGAGGGATGTATGTAGGAAATTGACTATTTCTTATATTTTGTTTAGCGCATAAAATTACGCTCTGCTTAGTTGATGTGATATTATGCATATAGAATCTAGAAATGCTGCATATATATTCCATATGTTTAAAAACAAACAATGTATCATGTTTGTTTTGGGTTTTTTGGGTTTTTTCTTGGTTTTCTTTTTTTGTTGTATTATGCATTAGTGATTTTATTAACCTTTTCTGATTCTGATGTGTTAATCGGTAACAAAGTTAAGAAAAAAAGGAGAGAAAATTTATATGTTTATTTCAATGTCTGTTTTACAAACAAATTGTAATTTTGAATGACAGTTTAGAACATAAAAGAATGCATTATGTTCATTAGAGTTATGGTGTTGAAAAGAGCAGCACTAGTTGATTATATTTATACTACGTGGATAATATATTTTCTTAATTAAAAGATATATACAATTACATTTTGTCGGGAAGTATAATTGTATGCATGTATTGATGGAAACAACAATACAAAAACTGCTGTCCCTAATGACGAGTCACCCTTAAAATGATACACATTTTACACATAAAAGCTAACTGAAAAGGAAACAAAGTAGATATAAATGAATATTACTGGTTTCAACACATTCTTTTAGGACACACACACACACACACATATATGTATATATATATGTATATATATTCCTTTAATGTGTACGTACAACAGCTTTACTCAACGTAGATTTCAAAACAATACAAAAGGATGACAAAGAAATGTACAAAATTATTACTGTACACACTCGTATATTATAGTAGAATATATCAAAACATTACATATTGAGGGAAGAGCAAATAAAAACAACTTTATTTTTGCCTGTATGTCGTGAATTACGACATGTTTCTAAGCATCTCTAGGTGCTTTGTCTGAAAACAATATGGCGGCAGCTGGGCATGGTGATGTCATGGTCTGTTTTTAGCAAGAAGTTGAATTCAGTACAAGTGCCATTCTAGTCAAGGAAAAGAATATGTTCCTTTAACGGTAACACCTGATTAAATGTAGAAATTTACCATATATACTAGATTATAAGAAGAGTCTAACTGCAGACTGCACAGACCCAGATCTACTATTGCATAATGCACTGGCAGATCTGGGTCTGTGCAGGTTGTTAGGAGTTATCAGTGGAACAAACAACATAGACCCTGATCTTTAGGCACATCACGCAACGGCAGGTCAGGAGTTGTTTGCAGTTAGACTCCTTATAAGCGAGTACAGATGGTAGATACTTGATCGAAAGAATGAGAATGATTGTTTTGTTGCCATGAAAACTTGACCAGCAGAATAGTATGACAGATCCACTTAGAACACTTTTATGTGAGGGCTCGAGAGAAGCAAGAATGAATTGGATTCATTCAGTGAGAATTTATGATGGGCAATGTCTTTAAATTCATTCGGGTGAATTTGAAATCAAGTTATAACATTATTTCTAGGTTTATGTTTTAATTGTGCCAAGAATATAGCGTGTTATGGTTTGTGCTACAATGCTGACCACTAAAACCTGCTGACCATTGTAAATATTTATTTTCATTCATTTGCAGATTTTCAGATGAAAAATTATTTTCTGATTGCTTGTTAAGGGAGACTTTACACTTTACAATGTTGAAAATTTAACTGAATATGAAGAACCTGTTTCCGGAAATGAACATTTTGGAACACGCTGACCTCGCCTGGATACAGTGTGTGCAAGAGCCATAATGACAAAAAAAAATGTGTATTGCATACTTCATCATTGGGGGTCTTACTGACACCAAAATGTGTATTGCATACTACGTCTTTGGGGTCTTTCAAGTTCAATATTTTAGGTTTTAGAAACATTTGCCTTTCTTTGTTAATTTCAGTATCTGCTTGGTAACATCACAGCTCCGTCTTAAAGGTCATAGATGTATTGTGAACTTTTGTGACCTCGGGAATGGACAAAAATTCAGTGAATTTGTTTATTACCCTTACATTTTTAGAACTTCACTTTTCATCAACACGAAATAACCAGGATTGTGCTGATGTGCTGTAAAGCCGAATACATACATACACATTACTTTTTATTATTTTGTCTAATTACAGGGTGCATTTAAATGGTAGAAAGTAATTGGAGGCACTATAATATGAAAAGAGAGGAAAGCCTTTTTATTTAATTGGTAAGTATAGGTTGTTAACTGTATTGAGAAATATTGGACTCGGGGTCATGTGGTACAAGATGACTAAGGGCATTCTGATCCACACAAACAAGGGCCAATATTTTGTAATACTCAGTTAATAACTTATTATAAAAATAAGCATATTAATCATACTGTTACATTATAGGAATAACACAATTGAAATGGCAAATTATTTCAACATTTATTGCAGATTCTACATGTCGTACATTTAATGAATGAACCCTGAACACTCTGCAGTAATACGCATTACTTTAGTGTTAGAGAAGCACATGCATCATAGGGTGAATCTTGTTCCGTAGTTAATGAAATGGATTTTTTTTATTAAAAAATTTTGGAATATCATGTAGACAAAGAAATAACAAAATACTGATAGTTGTGTCATGTAGCCAGAGAAACAACAAAATACTGATATTTGGAATGTCGTGTATCCAAAGAAACAACAAAATACTGATATTTGGAAAAAATGTTTGAGTTATTCTATGAAGGTTGAAGATACCATTATGAAAAGATGAGCCGGAATAATTTTGTTTAAGGTTATTGTTGTGATTATCACAATGTTGTTGTCATGGTTGCAGGTAAACTTGAAAGTGTTGTGTGTCATGGTTGTTGCCAGAGTATTGTGGTAGGTCAGTTTTGGATAATACCTCCAGAAATGATATGGATTAATTTTGGAGTCAGTTATATTTCATTAATATTCTAGTATAGGATAAAACAATGCTTTTTCAAATTCAAGGAGAGTGCACTGTTTACATAATAGAAACTTGTTGATTGATGCATTGTATCAGATTTAAGTTAGACTCAAACTGCAGACTTGTTGTCCATTTTCAGTATTTTTATAAATCATGCAGTTTAAGTCTTTGGATGCATTCAAATTTTCTTCATTTAATTTGGGTGAGAGATATTTTTCTTTGGATGAGAGCTGATTCCACAGCACTGGTGTTGGATAGAAATAGTTACATTCATTGTCAGCTTCTGGTGTTGGGTAGAAAGTTGCATTCATTTTCGGCCTCTGGAGCCCATCAGTTTCATGACATGGTCAGTGTTCCACGTTTCATGCCTACATTTTATTTAGCTGTAGTCAGAAGGTAGTTCATTGAATTTGGGCATGTGTTGACCATAAGCTGTGAATATTTTTGTTAATTCAGTACCAGTGGCTATTGACCAGTAGCAACAATGTTAAGGAAATGGGACTGTTTATAAAGTAAGCCATATCATTGTACAATTTGCCAATGGATACTACAATTGTATGGAAAGAAAACAATGGTGAAGGATCTACATCTTTTGAGTAGCCAAGTTGTGTCGCTTGTGACCATATAAAATGTTTCCACTTTACAAGTGAAATATTTGAGTATATCCACAAAAAACCCATAGATGTTCTTTTTTTTGAAATATTTTTAAATGGCAAACCGTTGATTTGCTTGGATTTTCTTGAGTCGGTGTAAATACAATTAGCAGTTGCATTACTACATTGATAAAAGGAGTTCCTAAATTTTTCAATACATGTAATTTTGGGACAGTGGCATTTTACAGATTTAGCTAGTATATATTATTGTTTCTTTTATCACAATGATTGCTACATTCGTACAAAAATTGTTATTTTTTAAAACTCATTCCATGTTCAGATCAATACTATTGTGGTGGGGTAATGTTTAGAAACATCACCAGGCAATTATATCTGACAGACTTCAGAGAGTATCATCTTTAAACAAAAGATTTTAATGATTTGGACTTTGCTTGTGAGCATTTTCATTCTTTATTTTGTTTTTCTACATTCAGATATGAATTTTTGCATGACCTTGGCAATCTTTCAGTTCAGTAGCAAGGCTGCATCCGTTTTTTTTTTAATTGTCACTTAATTTTGGTTTGCAGTCAACACCCTTTATATACATCGTTTTCAAACCCTACTGTGTCATGAGTTAAAATTGCTACTTAAAAATTTGAACTTTTATAATTGATCAGAAGTATTTGTTTTAAAAATATGTACTGTTTGTCATAGAGTATTACAGGTATACAATATGATACAATACTGTACAAGTTGCAGATAACTTAGCAACAAATCATGTAGTTTATTTACTGAAAGTTTCCATAATTCATGTAGAAAACTATAAAAAAAAGTTTATACTTGAAGGCTGCTTTTTGCTGTCTGGAGTTTGTTTTTAGGCATTTCTTGATGGCACCACAATGCATAAATGTGAACTAGAGGATCTGTAGTTGATATGTTTATTCTGGAGGGAGAGGAAGGGAGGGAAAAAGAAGGAGCAGAAGAAAAAAATAAGGGGGCTCTCACCAGTTATGTACTTTTGTGAGAGAGACATGTGTAAGGTGAAGTTGTTTGCATTTAAAACATGCACAGTGGAGAGAATGTTGGCATACCTCTATGCTGCTTTGATGTTATGTGACTGACATTTCTTTGGATATTGTACTTTTGGAAATTGTAAATGATCTTAGCACACTGCTAACTAAAATGACTGCTCCATTGTGCTCCAAAAATCAGCCCGAATTTGTCTAAAGTACACTATCCTTTGCAGCTATTAAAATAGGGAAAATGAATTTTGCCAGACTAGACAATACCAGCTTCTGAAAGTGCAATGAGTGAATTACCAAATATATAAAATGTAAAAATTATTGGCTCTTTTTTTTTTTTACAATTTATCTCTGAAGTTCAGGAAGTGAAAATGACCAAGTGGTGCTAGCACTTTTTTGAAAGGTGCACATCTGGAGTAAGGCCAAGCTGTATACTCTATAACCCATATTACACCCATCAATTAATCACACCAAAATAAAGGGAATTAAAGGTTCTTTGTACAATACCTAAGATATACAAGGTCTTTTTTAAATACCCAGTATAACCAATGAGGAAACCCAGGGAAATTCTTTTTCTTTAAAATTCTAACCCTATGCAAAATACGAAACTGTTGAGTGCCACCTTAAAACAACTATAAAAATTTATGCAATTATTGTTCTTATTTTCATATCACTATGTATGATGTTCTGAATGAAATGGTACATTAACATTGATTTTATGCATGAAAATAAGCTAATTATGCTTATTTTGCTCTTGCTTACATAATTTGCCATGAGGCATGTTTGTGTGAGTAGTGATCTTAATTATGGGGAAATTAGAAGTCTTAAAATATAGGAATAAAGTCAACTTAAATTTAAAACTGTTTCATTAAGTAAAAGAAATTTATAGTGAAAATGTTTCTTTTAATTTATTTGCAATGAAATTAAAAAATAAATGACAAAGCAAATTTGGTTTCTTCCATATTAAACAATAAGCAAATATTTTACCCTTTGACCTTTGACCTTTATGAATCTCATCTATTCCATCCCTTTTCAAACTTGAAAATCTATTGTTGACATCTCAGGAATAATTATGGCTAGTTTCAGATTTCTGTCTTTCAGCATAACACTGGTTGTTATGTTGACAAAATGTAATGCGCATTTTAAAAATAGCTCACTTTTTATCATAAGTAAGGTGGGGGGCTGTACTTGTTTGAGACTCTGACACTAATAAATACTGTTCTGTGGGGGGAAATACAGGAGAATTATTCAAAAGGACTGTTTTGATGCTTGCGACTTATATATTTCAGCCATACAATCAAAATTAAATCATATAATAATAATACCTATGTGCTCTTTAAGGGGGCGCTCACCAGTTATGTACTTTTGAGAGAGTGACATATGTAAGGTGAAGTTGTTTGCATTTAAAAAATGCACACTGGAGAGAATGCTGGCATACCTCTATGCTACTTTGATGTAATGTGACTGACTAAAGTACACTATCCTTGGCAGCTATTAAAATAGGGAAAATGAATTTTGCCAGACTAGACAATACCAGCTTCTGAAAGTGCAATGAATGAATTTCCAAATATATAAAATGTAAAAAAAGTTAGTCTTACATATGGCAGGTTTGAATAACATGCATAAGAGTAGATAAATTTCCTAAATGTGAAAAAAGTAGTTCCAAAAGTGTTACTGTTGCTCTGGTGATAAAAGTAGTATGGGGCTATATCATTTTTCTGCCGCTGAATTATTTCAGTATCTTACTTTGAAATCTATTATAAAAGAGGGTAGCTCTAGAAAGTAGGTCACAGACCTAATTGTCCTGTTCAAGTGACTTCTGTAGTATCCTTAATAGTATTTTGTACATTGCTGGTTGCATCAGCGTGCTTCAGTTGACAAGAAGACTATTGTTCAGGAGTAAAATCGGGGTCTAAATTTTTAGGTGGTTGGTGATCTTTTTGAATCTAGCAGTACTGTCTACTGTTGCCATGGATGATAAGATATTACCATGGGATATAAAAATATTACTACAGATGTGCAGGTGAAAAGGTCAAAGGTCAAGAGCATATAGCTAATATGATAATGTATGTAGGAAAAAACTTTCTTGTGTGTTAGACTTTAAACCAGTATCACCATCGCAGAACTTCCTCAGGAGTGAAGGATCTAAGAGTTAAGGGTCACAAAGTGAATTGTTCAGCTTTTTGAGGTAAAGTTGTAATAGCTGTCCAAAGGGGCTATATTTTGTTTTGTAAATTGGGAAAATAAATCAACCTTATGAACATAATGTTTATTACCAATATTGCTGGTCGTGCGCAGTATTATGACCAAAAATATATTCATTTTTACATATTTACATATCCCTTATTGAGTTACAATAACCCCATAGATGCAGCTACATCAAAGTATTTCACGTACAGTTATTTACCTAATTTCTATTCATTACTTTATTTTGCTTAAGTATTATGTACACCTAGTCCTCTGTGGAAGCCATCATATTGTTTTCATTATTCAGAGCTAGATGCTTTCCCATTGGTTAATTAGCATGATGCCATGTTTGCATCAGGTCAGTGCTTTCCCATTGGTTAATTAGCATTATGCCTTGTTTGCATCAAGTCGGTGCTTTCCCGTTGGTTAATTAGCATGATGCTCTGTTTGCATTAAGTCAGAATCCCTTTCTCTATTCTTTATTGTGCATCTGTGAACAATTTAATCTTGTTCCAAAATGTTGTTGTGTATAAAATAATAAACAATAAGCTCTATATGCCTTTGATTGAATATTTTTTTACAATCTTATCACTTTAGTCTTTTCATGAAATTTTCTTAGGAGTAAAAAAAATTGCTTTTTATTCTTGTGAAATATTTTGTAAAGAAATATATTTGTATACATAACCTAAGTATATGAACAATTACCATGTGGAATGTAAAAAGTGGAAACTACTGCAAAATGCAGAGCACAGTTGGAAAAGATGAGTAAAAGAGAAATTTTCTTCTCTTAAAAAGTGTCATTGTGCCATCCTAAGATTATTTGTCTCTTTTTAAGTAAAGCTATCTTGATATTACCGAGATTTATTTATATTTTTATGCCAGTTTTGGGATATTAGATCTTTTGAATCCTGAAATTCCATGTTTTGAATTCCAGGACTGCTTCAGATATTTTTAATGTCTTAATGACACTTTAAATTCACTAAAAGGTAAATTAAGAAATTTTCCAGAGAATCCGAAGTATGTAATTCTAATATTTATAATCAGTTATGCAATATCATTAAGCTTTCCACATTAGTTCTCCTCAGTTCATGGCAATATAAACAAATATTTTTAAAACAAATAATGAAATACAAAATACAATAATAAATACTCTTTGAAATTAAATGAATTTTTCATTAAGTTAATATTTAAATAAATACATGAACAAAAACAGAAAATTCTGGAGCAGGGGGATTCTGAGTTCTGGAAGTGAAGAGTACAAGACTTTAACCTGAAATTCTGTTGAAAGACCTGACAACATGTATCATATATGTTCTTGTTTACACGTCAAGCCCAAATATGACACATAGACCCAGATCTCATGTGCATCTGTCGGGATTTTTTGAGGAGTTGGGGTGGGGGGTATATGACAAAATATAATGGAATTTATTGAATATTGGGAGGGGGAGAGGGACTGTTCCCCCCAAGTCCATTGTTCTACATTGCTTGATGAATATATTTCTGAACTCAAAAAGCATGCATTTGTAGCACTGATGAAACTTTAAGCCCATCTTATGTTACTATCCCATTATCTTGTGTTACTATCCCATTATCATTCAAGAATCAAATATACACGTTCATGCTGTAAAAGAGGAAGTGTAAAGGTGAAGAAAATCACCCCTGGGAAATGCATTGGTAGTCTCCATTTTTCTCCATCCAAAATTAGTGGGTTGTGCTCCTTTTCTCAATAACCCAAATTCCTCAGATGCCCACAGTGTATAATCAACCCATTCCCAGAGCTAAAAGAAAGACCATTCAAAGTGTTAAAAAATGGTCCCAATTTTAAAAAAAAAATTTGCAGTTTAGTTTTCAGCCAGATTTTATATGCTCAAAATTTACAAATATTCAAGAAAAAATTTCAGTCTGTTCATATGTTTGTGCTGCTGCACCCTCTGTCTAGAATTATGTGCTGTTATGCACCTGTGCATGTTAGTGAATCTAGATAGGTTTAAGGTAAAATGATAGAAGCACAAGTTTGATAGCATTAAATGTTAAAATTAGGGGGTTAAAGGTAAAATTAGGGGGTTAAAGGAAGAGAGAGAAACAGAGAAAAGAAAACAGTATTTGTTTTTTAGGGTATGGTATGACAAGTATTTTTAAAAAAAGTTCATTTGAAAGATGCTAGTTCAATCAAGACCATAACATTTTGTGGAAGTTGGTACCACTGTACAAGGTATGCTTACAATAACTGGCTGATGTCTGAATCTGTACGAATGAAAAGTTGTGCATTGTTTATTTTGTATGAGGTGGTATAGTAATATCCGGAAAATTTATACATATTTATCGAACATGATAAATTGAGCATAAGAGCATCTGTCATTAATGGACTACCAGCCTAATTTGTTTTGCATATTTGTTGAGTTACGAATGTTAATCTGATATGCATTACGTTCAATCAGGAATTTATTCCAGATTTAGTGTTTATTTATTTCTAGATTATTTAATTCACAAGTATGTGCTTATTCATTATTGGAACTTAATTCTTTATCTGTTCATTGCTGTACAAATTTACATTTCCAATATTTTATGTTCCGCTTTCTTTTCATTTGTGATACTCATTCAGGTTTCCCAGGCAACCAGACTGATCAATACAGGTAAGCCACCGATTTTCCGGCACCCTTGGTTCCAAAAGCAGACCTGCCAACTCTTACAATTTTGCCGTAAGTCTTACGAAAATTACCCTTAAAATATGGACTTTAGCATACAAGCAAAAACTACGGAAAAATGATCGTTGCCGAAAAATGCGGATAATTGGTTCACCCGTGTTTGGTATGGATCCGGGTTTCATATTAGAATTAGTAAAATTAGTCAGGGAACCAGACTAGCTTTACAGCAGCACCCCAGACACTTTAAACTGTACCTGTTTGTTCTAGTCTGGTTCCCTGCTTAGTATGCTCCCTGCGTTGCACTCCGCTATACTATAGCGGAGTGCAACAGAGGGAGCATATAAAGCAGGGAACCAGACTACTATTTGTTCATGCAAACCGTCTGCATGATCAAACTATTGATTATAGATTTTTTTTAAAATAGCATCCAGAAAGTGATGCATGTTTAAGATGAAAGGGAAAATAAGCTTCTAAAAAAGGTGTTAATAATCAACACCGAAGAATAAAAAGGAGTATTCAGATTCTTGTGAATAAAAGCTGGAAAGGACACAATTACGTTTATTGGACATCACGTGCCAATTTGAGTATGTCTCATGGCAGGAGATATGATTGCCATCGTCATGTGAAATGGAAAAAGAATTGCCAAGAATTACGTCAGGTTGAGAGATGGCAACAAGCCATTGAGTTGCATAGGGTTTGGAACTAAAGTTTGTACAACTGGACTAGTGGTAAATAAAGTCTACGGATACTTTACAAACTAACTTTTCAGTTGAAGTTAATGTTTTTTTATCGTTGCTGTGTCAAACTTTTATTTACGTTTTCCATCTTTACAATAGCAGTTATTGATTTCTTTTTTACACCTTACTAAAAACTGGTCAATCTTATGGAGAAAAATCAACTGCCTTACTGAGACGGACTTGTCAGGGTTGGCAGGTCTGCCAAAGCCCTGCCATATCAAGTTTTGCTTGACCAACCAAGGCCACGCATCGCCAATATAATGCAGTTTCATCTGCATTATAACCTACTCAGGACTGTGGTGCTCATCAACTACAAGCTACTGAAATCTATCCACATACTGGCAGCTCATTCGTGGTCTGCAGACCATTTTTCTCCACAGGTTTTATGCATGGAAATTCCGTAACGTTCTTGAACCTTTGAAGCCATCCTTCACTAGAGTCACACTCATGTTCTACTTTAAGTTCTTTATGAAATAACTGAGCCTGGTCCATTACCATCCTGCCAGACAAGTCCATTCCATCACTTCGACATTGTCAAAACCATTCCATCATTTTGCACGGAAACACCACTGTCCAGTTTTTTCAACATTTCATCTTTATCTTGTATCAATATTGACTGGTGTTTATGCTTGACACCACCAGACATTTGCATCTTTCTTAGAAGCCATAGCTAGGGTTAAATGTAAGTAAAATAAGCTAAGAATCGCACAAAATACAAGTATCACCACCAACAGCTGCATGTAAACAATCCAAGTGACTGTGTGCCCAGTAAACTAATTTGGCAGTGTTGGGAATTTCAAGTGCCCTCTCGTAATTTTGTCCAGACTAAAAGAGGTGCCAGACCATCCGTTGCTGGAAAATTGGTGGTTTACCTGTACCTGCAAAAAAGCAATTATTCATGGCTTTTTTTCAGTCAATTGTCTATCTACTGTTATTACTGAAAAATGAACAGAATAATCTCTGTTTAGTAAATGTTAATTTAAATTAATCGAGATGGAGGGTTTTGGTCAGCATTTCAGTCCTGAGGATCAGCTGACTGTCAGTGTCAGGATTTAGTAGTAAAGTCATTATTTCAACTAAAAATGAAATTAATATTTCATCCAAATCCTATGAATGGCAGTGGAAACCCCATTTTGAAGACCAGTAAGCTCTGCCATTATTTTCATAGCATACCAATAAATGATGTATTAATGCCTGTGTATTTTCCTATGAGGGAGAAATTGTTGTTGGGCAAAAACATTGAGGGAGAAATTGTTATTGGGCAAAAACATTGTTGAATTATTACCTCGAGTGAGACCTCAGCAGTTGAATTAAGGTCTCAAAATCTGTTACAGAGGTCTCTAATTCTGATATAGTGATCTACAAATAAAAATAAAAAATTATATGATATAATTGAATTAAAGAGGTCTCTAATTGATATGTAGAGGTCTCCTATATATAGAGATCTGCAATTCAGTTGCAGAGCTTGATTTGGAGGCCTTGCTAAACAATTAGAGAGCTCTATATTGAGTTGAAGATGTGAAAACAAGTGGCCTATATTGTTGGTGGCAGTTAGTGTTACTATGTAGCACATACAGAGAAATGTGCAGGCCAGTGCATTTTGTTAACTGTGTTGCTACTTGGAAAACATAAAAAAAATTTAATACGATTTCTTTTTCATTTATATTCTACTCCATCAGTAATCAACATGTGAGGCATTATTCATGGCAAATGATTTTACTTTCTGGCTTCACTTGGATTGGTATCAGGCTTGGTACATATCCATTTTAACAGAGGAATGAATTGGATCAAGGTCAGAGGTCAAGATCAAGTGTTGTTTTCTACTAAATTTGCAGTGACATCACATGGGGGTAGAAAACATTTTTTTTTGTGGTTACTTACGATAGCATCCAAATACATCCATGTCCAAGACTGGTTCATACTTTTGAAAGTCGTATAACTTTGATATCACTTTAAACCATGTTAAAGCTTTTGAAAATCATAAAACTTTAATATCACTTTAAACCATGTTAATGCTTTTGAAAGTCATATAACTTTGATATCACTTTAAGCCATGTTAAAGCTTTTGAAAGTTGTATAACTTTCATATCACTTTTAACCTGTTAAAGCTTTTGAAAGTCGTATAACTTTATCACTTTAAGCCATGTTAAAGCTTTTGAAAATCATAAAACTTTAATATTGCTTTAAGCCATGTTAAAGCATTTGAAAGTCATATACCTTTTATATCACTTTAAGCCATGTTAAAGCTTTTGAAAGTCATATAACTTTGATATCACTTTAAACCTGTTAAAGCTTTTGAAAGTCGTATAACTTTGATATCACTTTAAGCCATGTTAAAGCTTTTGAAAGTCATATAACTTTATCACTTTAAACCATGTTAAAGCTTTTGAAAGTCGTATAACTTTAACATCACTTTAAGCCATGTTAAAGCTTTTGTTGTTGTTGTTGTTGTAGGGTTTAACGCCATTGTTCAGCACAGGATAGGCTGTACATGGTGGCCAGTATAATTGGTGGAGGAAGAATCCTGGAAAACCCCGGGAAGAACCGCCGGCCCACGAAAAGCTACTGGCAGGCTTTCTCATGTACCCACGTTAGCCGAGCCTGAGACTTGAACTCACACAGACAGAGGTGAGATGGCAGTGATCTGTAACGGTAAGCGCTTTAGACGACTCGGCCACTTGGGTCCCCTGTTAAAGCTTTTGAAAGTCGTATAACTTTAATATCATTTTATGCCATGTTAAAGCTTTCAAAAGTCGTATAACTTGAGTATCAGTTGTAGCATTAAACTGAAAGAAAGGTTATACGTGAAGTGGATACGCTTGGATTGTTTCTAACTAGTGCTACCCAGTGACAGTAATTCTGCAGTTAATAGCAGTAGGTCGGCAATGTAATGAGACATGTTACAATAACATTAACACAGAGTGAAATAAAAAAAATAAAAAAAAGACTAGTTAGCAAATAGCAGTAGTGTCATAGTGCAATTTTCATTAAAGGAATATTGTCCCATTGATCCCTTGTTTAGTGAACTTGTTTGTAAATAGTGAATTGCTTTCTTCATAATAACAAACACTACTGTCACCATTTTCAGACAAACATAAAGAATGATGTTATGTCTATTTTCACTTTCAGATGACTGGTGCTTTTTGAAATAGCCATATTTACTACTAAATTCCCATAATATCTGCTCATGTTCTAAAAAGTGCTTCTTTTTGTCCAGAACTTGAATAGAGCATTGTTTTTAAGAACACGGCACATATCATGATTGCAGTGTGGCTCGAAAAAAGGAAATGGTTTCCAAGACTTGAGGAAAAATTTCATGATTGTAATGGAAATGACCATCCTGCATGCCAAGTATCTTTTTATGACTTAATCTTACCAGCTTACATGCCTGGTGTCTTGTTATCACTTTGTGGGTTAAATCAATGATAAAAATGGATCTTTGTATGTAATTTATTCAGTTGCAACGTTGGGAGATAGTCCACCTCCAGAGATGAGAGCTCCTAATAAGGGAGTTACCTCTTCTAATATTAGTGAATGTACATACATGTGATTGTGATGTTGACATTGCAGATGTATGCCTATTATGAGATTTACTTCACAAAATTTGCTAAAAAAATAATTTCCTAAGTGCAAGGTGCCGATTACGTCGAATAATGAGTGAGTTTGTTCAAATGAATAAACTTAATTACGTAAATTTTAACCTGTGAATTTCTTATGGTGTTTTATACCTGAAAAGGGAAGAATCCTTTGATATCAGGAAAAGTGTTGTTTCTTCATCAACCATATATACTTTCTTATAAATAGTCCAACTCCAAGCAATATAGAACCTGATCTCCTGTCACACATTGCACTAACAGATCAGGATCTGTGTTGTTTGTTCTACTGATCACTCTCAACAGATTGCTCAGACTCTATTGGTACATTATGCAGAGGAAGATCTGGGTCTGTGCAGTTTGCAGTTGGATTCGACTTGCACATGATTTTTACAGTACCTTTTATCTCGTACATCAATGTAAAACAACTACTGTCTTGTGACAGTTTGGTGATGTGACAATTGTTTTAATTTTTATTGTTGCTTTTAGTTTTACTAGCATATATAAATACCTGTACATTACCTTTTGATGGCTGCAACATCAGATTTAATTTTTAAAAAGTTTTCCAAAGTTATATATTGGTACCATATATCATTTGATTTACAACATAATAGTCTGAATATACCTCCCCATTTGTTCCCTCCTTCCAATTAAAGAAACAAAAAGCATAATTGAGATAAAAAATGCACAGAACTTAGTTCTTACATTGATTTATAATTTCAAACTGGATTATGACCTGGGGGGAGGGGGCCTGACACGTTATATTATGTTTCTTTCATACCAAGCAGGAGTTTTCAGTGTAAAAGACAGCCTTGCTAGCCAGTCATTTCCAGTTCCTGGACAAGTTCATTTTCAGTGAAAGGGTGGATGAATAACTATACATATATGTACATAGAAGGTAAATGACATCATCTGCTTCCAATATTTACAATGTTGAATCAAGCAAAGGAAAAGAATGATAATCACAAATTTCCCATTTCATGTGGATTTAACAGGTGGTGTAATTTCTGTGTACATATGTGCAAAGTGGTATAACTCTCAACTCTCAGCCTTATGGAATTATCTGGTAGTTACAGTATAGGATGAACTACATCACTGTGTTGTCCGAGGAAAATAGACTCGCCCATAGTGTATGTAATATGGCACCATGTTAGTATGGAAAGCCGTTAAGCATGAAATATGCAGATGATGACCATGTTAGGGCCACCCTGGTAACAGTCGGGTTAGAAGATATAAATCAGTGAATGAAATGACTAAGTTCTGTGCATTTTTTTTATCACATTAAAGATTTGCATTATTGAAATTGGTAGGGGGGTACATGCAAATGGGGATTTGTGCAGATTTATAGATGTGATTGTCCTTTATTGTAACAAACTGATTATTGTTCATTTCAGAAGTGGGCAGTCTGTAGGAGGGACACAATACGAAAGCATGCACGCTATATTATTATATGTGGTGTAATTTATTACATGGGAAAGCTCAATCTGGCTATTAAGGATGGATGCTGCTACAAATCCCAACACCCACATGCTGGTGAAGACGGTGCTGCTTGGGGCGATAGGATTTGTCTGCATTATAGGAAATTCCATTACTCTTATAACGTTATGTGTGTATCAGTCCCTTCGAATTCCTATATACATTATTATTGGTGGCCTGGCTTTGGCAGATATCATTTCTGCATTGATGAATATTCCAGAAGAGATCATAATACATGCTGACAAGGGTGAGATAAAAGCCAAAACATGGTGCACAGTTTATGGATTCTTGTCTAATTCATGCCAATACATCATTGCATTTCATCTTGTTGTCCTTGGTGTGTTTCGTGGGATTCTTTTGACTGATAGAGGTCATCATGGGCCATCCTGTATCCATGCTATCATTACCTCAGTGATTTTATGGGTTGTCTCCCTTTTAGCCAATATTCCCATGATTAAGGCATCAAGTCGTGAGCCCGTCTCACATAGATGTGTATTTGATGCCCATGACGCAGCAGAAGAAGAGAAATATCTACTTCTTTCGGGAGCATTTTCATATTTTTTGCCATTAGTTTTGATTATAATCATATATGCCTTGACTGTTTACATGAGTAAGAGATTTTTTGAAGATAGCTACTCACGTAGGGAGAGAAGAATGTCCAAAATGATTTCTCGCTTAATTGTAACATTTGCATTATGTAGACTTCCATCAGAAATGGTTACACTTTTGTGGTTTTACAAAATGAAAGACAAGGATTTAGAATCAGTGTTAAAAGATCGTGAGAAATTCCAGGTTTGGACTCATGTTCGGGAGTATCTCAGCATTTTAGCACTTTTAGATCTGGCTTTACGGCCAGTTATATATGCAACACTGTCTCGAGATTTTGGGACAGTATTTGACAGGATTATCAACTGCACTTACTGCAGAGATGCAGAGGATGAAGATCCACATACAAGAGGGCGAGGTCATGTCCAGGAGTTGTATCAGACACCACTCACACCAGCAATAGAGGTTCAGGATGGAGAGGAGACAGAATGTGTGTAACAGGGTTTGATTATGAATCAGCTATGATTCATTCGGATTTAAAGATTTTCTTGTGCAAGAAAACAGGGAGGTGAGATCACATCATTGAAGGGTATAACACACTCCTGCTTTTTCCAACAGAATTAGCAAAGAGGAAAAAAAATTATGAACTTGCTGACATAAGAGGTAGATATATCCTTTTCAAGCGGCTTTTATACCGATGACTCAGCATCAAGGGATACCAAGACTGCCTTACTACAGAAATCAGCAAATATTTGTAATCATAAGTAGCTCATGTTAGAGAGCATTTTTTTGCCTTGACTTGAGATGGTTGCAAATGGCAGCAACAGTAACAAGCAAATAAAGTCTGGCAGACTTAGCATTTTTCTTACTGAATTTCATTTACAGATTATTTTTTAAAAAACGACTTTCATGTACAATCACAATTTTGATGCCCATGCTATATCATTGAGGAGGCACATAGTGTCACCCTTATCTGTTTATCAGTCTGTCATAAAGAGGCATATTGTGTTACTTTTGTCTGTCAGTCTGTCTTAAAGGGGCATATAGTGTCACCCATGTCTGTCTGTCTTTCTTAAAGGGGCATATAATGTCACCCATGTCTGTCTGTCTGTCTTAAAGGGGCATATAGTGTCACCCATGTCTGCTTGACAGTCTTGTATAAAGGGCCTTATAGTGCCACCCATGGCTGGCTGTCTTTCACATGGGAGTTTACAGTGTCTCCCATATGTGCCTGTCCATCTGTCACAAGATGTCATATAGTGTTACGTATGTCTGTCAGTCTGTCGGAAATGTGGTCTCCCTTAAATTTTGAAGTAGTGTGTGGACTGAAAGCTAATTTAGTGTCAAGCTTGGAATTAATTGGATCAAGTTTATTTTTCACCATTTTTTTGACAAAAATTGATGGAGGTATTGTCCTTGTATGATTTAGAACACTCCCTTTGCATATTAAACAAAGCTTTTTTAAAAAGCACAATGTTGGCATGGTGTTAGTGTTATATACATTTCTTGTGTTGTCTAAATTCATTGATGCTGTTCTTTTGGTTTGTAACGGTTTGGTTCGATGACGTTCAATACAGACTGGTTCTCCAGATATTGAACATACGATGCGAGTCAATACAAACATATATTTTACCCAGTCATTTTTCAATTTAAAAATTGTCAGCTTTTCAGAATGTTGTAGTAAAATATAATAGCCTATTACTGAACTTTTGGTATGAAACTAGTGTACAAATTTTTGTATTAAAGAATATTAATAAGAGAAAAAAAATGACAAAAAAATTTCAGATTGGTTTTTATTTTAATAGAGTACTCAATATTTACTGTACATTTTTAGCTTTTTAACTGTAAAGTTTTCACTTATGTAGAAGTTTATATATTCTTTTATTCATTATCTTGTTAGAAATACATGCCTATTGAAATTAAGCCATTGTTTTGGTCACATTGATAGCATTATCCAAAAATATTCAAAACCATAATTGTCAGTACCAGTTTTGTATCATTTTGGCCTCTCCAAGGGACAATATGTTATAGTGACCTTTTCTTATGCTTAAGACATTTGGCATCCATTCACCAGGAGTCCAGATGGTGTACTGGTACAGTACAGCTCTCCCTTATTTTAATGTGCCTCATCATGATGACATAATGCAGTACTACAGTAGACCCCATGACCAAAATCACAACAGTGTGTTACTATATGGGTAGAAGGAAAACAAGCTTAGTTGTATATCTTAGTTGTATTTCCTTTTCAAAACACCATCATGGAACAAATTTTGAAAGTGCCCACTATACCGCTGTAAGAAAAGTACTATTTTCAGTACATCATGGTTCAGTAAATATCACAGTATGCAATATGTATTTCAGTATATAACAGGATTGATGATTATGGACCCTGACAGCCATGTTATCATGAAGGAGAGCTGGAGTAAGATTGTGGTAGCAGCTAACACTGTACAAGCCTTAGGAATGACTGTCTGTTGCCTGATGGTCTTGTGATATTTATGATTGTGTCAGGCATTGCATGTTCGCATTAAATTGTTACTTGCTGTAGATGTAGAAATTATATGTTCATTTCACTTGTTTGGAATGTTCCTTGCCCCATTTGGAACTGGATGAGGAAAACACACTGATGAAAGGGTGGTATTGCTTGATCCCTGGCTTTGCATTGAGAAGCTTGGGGATAACAATTGCAACATCAGTCCAGTGCCATGTTCCTGCACACAGGCAAGAATGGTTGGCAACTATCTTTGATTCACTTAATGGGGTTTCCCATAAATATAGTGGGTATCACAGGTATACAAAACCAGGCACTCATTTCTGAGTCTCAGGCTGTTCTGTCTGCTGTTTACTTGTGTATAATTTATACAGGCACTTGTATCATCTGAGTCTGTATTTACTTGTGTAGGATAGGTACTGCTATGCAGACATCTATGCTGTCTTTTTTGCACTTACAGATCAGAGTATGTGCTTTTCACTTGAAATTAAAAGTTGGACAACCAGCAGAGACACTGATCTGCTGGCATGTCATCAGCCTTCTTATTCTCTTGAATTTTGAAGTTCATAAGTTTTGACAGCATCATTGCAAATGGTACTGTTGCATTGCTGCAAAAATAGATGGTTCCAATGTTACCATTTACAACAGGGAACATTATTTTTAAACCTGTTGGCATTGTTGTAAGCCATGGTCAAAAATCTGCCTTGCTCCTTTCTCACTCATGGTTGCCTTTGCAGAGAGTTCCTTGGTTCTCATGAATCTGCATAAACCTGCTTAACAAATCACTACATGTGTAAGTAAATGTTCTGTCCACTGTGATCCAGTATTTACCTTTCAGTTTGAATGAGTCATTCAGTTTCTTGCTTCCAAACAGTCACTTCTCAGTAATGTGTGCATATTCATTGGTGTACAGGAGATTGTTCCCTTATGTTGTTGATGATGTATTTTTGCTTATGCATACTTGTGAAAAACAAGATCTCTGCAAAGGCAGCCTCAGGTGATAAAGGAGTATAGTGGATTATCATCCGTGGCTTGCTGATGGCTTGTGTTAATTTTTATTATTATATAGCGTATATGCTAGCTTATAATACGAATCCAACTGATTTTCAACTTCTCTGCTCCACAGCAGTTAATGTACTATGTTCTCATTTTTGTACCAGTCAAAATATGGATCAGAATCTTGACTGATTTCACATATTTACCTGCCAAACATCAGGAAGTTGTATGGTCCAAAGAAATGACATTGTTATTAACAATGAGCAGAAGTCATTACTTCTCAAAAAATCAAAGTTGGTTCTCTTGTCAAATGCTCATGTACATCAACGGTTTTACATTAGTTGATTGGGAGTACATGGTGCTCCTGTAAAGGAAGTGAAGCCAACATAATGAATGAGAACTTTCACTAGGGAAACTTTAAACTGCATTTCAAGATCTCATTAACATTTGCTTAATCCCTTGCATGTGGGTGAAACCTTTGCCTCTAAGGTTCAGGCTTCATTGATCCCCTAGGGATTTAGTGAATGTTTTATAGCTGCAAAAAATATGTAAGATCCTTTTCTTTCCGTGTTTGTAATGATGCTTAATCTGGCATTTAAAAAAGTCTGTCACTAATATATTGCTATAATATGACTCTGTTCGTTTGAACTGTATTTCCCCAGACATTACAACTGATCATTTTTGTAGAACTTGTATGTCATTTTGGTGCATTCTGGTCATGACTTTTAAACGAAATGGTTGGCTACTTGAATGATCTTCTGGAAACGAAGCCTGGTCAGGGTGTGACAAGCAGATACGTACCACACTACCTCCTTTCCCTGTTTACTTGTTGTGTCACATTTACATGCCATTCAGACGAGACAGGCTTTCCCTTGTGTTTCTCAGAAGTCAGCTAGGTAGGCCAACCAATATGAGGTATTTTGCAAAATGTGGATTTCACAAAATGTATTCCCTGTTGGATCTAAATTCCCCTCCAAATAATTGCTTAAGGTTCTATTTTGAATCACATTATTAAAAAAAAATATAAAACTCATTGGCCAGTCCATCCATCATTCTTACATCCATATGTCCAGCCATCATCCTCTACATTGATATGTTCATCCAGAGAAGCTTGTTAGCAAGATTGAGGAAAAACTACTTATGGACAAATGAAATTTAGTAAGCATAGTTTTATTCATATGTTGATTAACTGATAAAAATTTCAGGCAGTTACAGCAATTGTTAGCAAAATAACATTAGTTCTCCACCATCTACATTTTCCACACTTTGTGGATGGTTTGCACTTTGAATAAGGAAGAACCCTATTGACACTGGGTAAGGAAGAACCCTATTGACACTTGGTAAGGAAGAACCCTATTGACACTGGGTCAGGAAGAACCCTATTGACACTGGGTAAGAAAACTCAAATAATAAAGCCACTGTGACTGAAAAAAAAGACAAGTTTTGGGGTCAAAAGGTTAAAGAGCTAGGTCACTAACTTGAAAAAGGGTCTCTGTACAATAACTTGTTATCCTCAGTCTTCAATTGTTAACCTTTGTGGATTGAATACACTTTATGTAGGAAAGAAACCTAATGACTTTGGGAGCAGAAGGTCAAAGGTCAAGATCATTAAACTTGAAAACTTATTTTTGCACCCATCTCCAGTTACCAAACTTTGAACACTAGTGGTTTTGACCTCAATTTTCAAGGTCATTGTGATTGAAAGAAGAAAAATGGTTTATGGACAATAACATCATTTATACATCACATACCTCATTTGATCCTTGTACTTGGGGTAAGGAAGAAGCCTCTTGATTCTGGCATGAAAAAAGTCATAGGTCAAGGTCACTGTGACTGAAAAAAGAAAACCGTTTTCCATACAATAACATTAGTTCTACATTATAGACTTGTACCAAACTTTGTGGATGGCTTGGACATTGAGTAAGGATGAAGTCTTTATATTTTGGGGTCAGAAGGATCAGGATCACTGTTAGTCAAATAACAAGAATGGTTCTTACACAGAACTTTTAAGTTGTTTATGTAGATGACTACTAAACAGGCAATCATGTGGTCAAGGATGTCAAACATACAGCCCACAGGCCAGATATGGCCCACCAGACTCATTAGTCCCACCCACATACCAGGTCTCTTGTGAGTGTCAAATATGTGTGCTGTTCATACATATGATATGCATGGCCCGATTGAAGTACATTTACATCAAATCTGACCTGCCATAGCAAATGAGTTTGACATCCCAGCATATGATGATTCACAGGACTCTTGCTTCCACTTTGTGGACTGAAAATGTTTTGACACGAACCATGCAGCAAGAAAAACTTGAATCAGAGAAAATGAAATTTGGAATTCATGTTTGTATGTACAGTTATTTAACCTGACAAGATTTATGTGTCATAATAGCAGTTTTGAAGTTTTTCTAACTTTAAAAACTATTTGGGACTTGTACATTTTGATCTACTGTGTGGACATGTGTATTTCTGTTAATTTATTCTAAGTTCTAATTGTCAGATTTCTTTGTACAGGAAAAGAAATTTACTTGGGATATGGTCAGTTCTCCTCCTTGCCAAACTTTGTACCACATATACGTGCTGTGATTTTAACCACATAATTTATACATTAGCTGTGATTATAACATGTTGTTTTCATAAATAAGCTGCAGATTGTTTTTTTTCAACTGGATAATTATAACATTATGCATCTGATATTCCCAACATGGACAATTTTACTATAGGGAAACTGAGCCAAGTTTCTTCCCGTGAATTGGGGCCCCGAGTGGCTGAGTGGCCTAAAGCACTCACTGTTACAGATCACTGCCATCTCACCTCTGTATGCTTGGGTTCGAATCTCGGGCTTGGCCAATGTGGGTATGTGAGAAAGCTTGCCGGTAGCTTCTCGTGGGTCGGTGGTTCTTCCCAGGGTTTTCCCAGGTTCTTCCTCCACCATTGATACTTGCTGCCATATATAGCCTATCTTGTGCTGAAAAATGGCATTAAACCCTAAAACAACAACAAAAACAACTTCCCTTGAACTCTATAGGTGGCACCAAAGAAAACCTGTTCCAGCAAAAAGAAAAGAGAAAGACTCTCAAGTCATTGTTTTCATCGTTTTTTCTTCAGTATGTTTTCTTACTGTTGCACTTTCAAACTTCATTTATTGTTAGATTTACTGGTCATAGACCAGGAGAGCTTATGGTTTGTTTTCTGTCATACATCCATCTGTTGGCAAAAAGTTAATTATCACTACTGTATGTACTTGCTTATAAGTCATGCCCAACTGCAAACTGCACAGACCCAGATCTACCATCGCATAATGCACCAGCAGATCTAGATCTGTGCAGTTTGTTAGGAGGAAACAGTAGAACAGACAACATAGACACCGATCTGCAGACACATTATGTTGCTGCAGATCAGGATCTTTGTTGTTTACAGTTTGATTCAACTTGTCAGCGAGTACATACAGTACTCCTAAACTAATTAGAGAATTGCTATGAAACTTGACACACACAAACATTCATCCCATGGTCTACTTAGTTAAAATCTTGTTACTGCTACTCCTCCTGAATGGATGGTTGTTATAGCAACATGGGTTTGCACTGAAAGATTTCTTATAATGTCTGGTTGGTCCTAAATGAAAATGGTGCTGATCTGATTCCAACGTAGTCACCAGAGCAGCCATCTTGAAAATCGTATTGCTGTGCCTCCTGAATTTTGACGTAGTTTTCATTAGAAGACTTTTTATGATGTCTAGTTGGTCCTGAAGGAAAATGGTGCCACTTGCAAATCCAATATAGACAGCACAGTAGCCATCTTGAAAAATCTTGTTACTGCATCTCCTGAATGGATGGTTGTATCAACATGGCATTTCCACTGAATGACTTCTTATGATGCCTGGTTGGTCCTAAATAAAAGATTGATACTGCTCAGACATTCATTATGGCCACCACAGTGGCCATCTTGAAAATCTTGTCACTACTCCTGAATGAATGGTCAAATTAGCATGGCATTGTCACTGAAAGACTTCTTATAATGTCTGGTTGATTGTAAATGAAAATGGTTCCAATCTGCGTTCCAGCATGGCTATCTTGAAAATTTTGCTATTGTTGTGATTTGCACCAAAATACTTCCTATGATGTCTAGTTGGCCTTAAATGGAAATGGTCCAAATCTGATATCAAATATGGCCACCATAGCAGCCACCTTAAAAATCTTGTTATTGTTATTCCTTCAAATTGGAAAGTCACATCAACATACAGTTTCGACCAAACGACTTCTTGTAATGTCTGGTTGGTTCTATATAAAAAAATGATGTCAATCTTACATCCAATATTTCCACCACAGCAGCTAATTTGAAAATCTTGTTATTACTGAAGAAAAATGGTTTCAGCACTGAGCAGTTCAGAGGAAGAAATGGTTTTACATTTTATTCCTATCCTATAAATTCTTTTTAGCCATTTGAACTTCAGTCCCATTGAGGGACTTCTGAATGCAAAATTATTGAACTTCAGTCCCATTGAGGGATTTCTGAATGCAAAATTATTGAACTTCAGTCCCATTGAGGGACTTCTGAATGCAAAATTATTGAACTTCAGTCCCATTGAGGGACTTCTGAATGCAAAATTATTTAACTTCAGTCACATTGAGGGACTTCTGAATGCAAAATTATTTAACTTCTGAAAAAATAAAAAAGTTTAGTGCTACCTTTCTAGGCAGAACTCTTGCACACACTCACATTTTCTTTCTTCCTTCCTTTTTCAAATTATGAAATTATTACATTTCCTTTTTTATTTTCTTTGTTATTTCTTTGATGTTCATTCTTGAATTAGGAACTTTATATAATATCAGGTATTTCCTTTGAAAGCAATTTTTAGATATTCTGATGCTATGAAATTATTATTATTAATATTATTATTGTAGTTGTTGTTTTTCATGTTGTAATAATGATGTTGGTGTTCTTTTAAAATTAGATACTGATAAAATATACTGTAATTTGAACATTTACTGCCAAATTTTCCTTTAAATATGAATGCAAGTGTAATAGGGCAGTATTCAGACCAGTTTTTTTTAGATACAAAAATATTCTTTGGCTCATACCTATAGAGGTTGAAAGTCACATGTTGAAATAATTCCAGATTGATGATTAGTTTAAGAACTTCGTATTTTTAAAAAAGTTAATTTCAAGTACAGTATAGTAAGTACTTGTATTTAAATTTCTTTTCCTTGTTTGTTAATCAGTTTTCATCAGAATTTGTAAGCATTTATAAATTTATATCAGAGAAAAATGTTGATATAAAATCGTTTTATGATATTTAACATTAAATTAGTTAATATAAATAAAATAGGTGTTCACATTGTTTACATTAATTAGTGACAGGATTAGAGAACATTGGAATGATAGGGACTAGCATTTCCTTTGGCACCAACTAAATGGGAGATAACTAAGTTATGAAGACCATTCAGTGAATGCATTTACTTAATACGTGTACATGTAGTAAAGAATTTATGCAACAATTTGTTCTTGTCTTTAAATGCTTATTTTTGTGCATTTGGGGAATTCTGCAGAATTATTTGTTAATTTTGGTTATGAAAAGTGTAGGAATTACCTTTGTAATATAACATAGGACATATGGATAGAATTAGCTGTATGAATATAGGGCATAATGTATAGAAATTAGTAGTATGAATTACCATTGTAATATAACACAGGGCATAGCTGTATGAATTACCACTGTAATATAATGCAGGGCATAATTTATAGAATTGAGTTAATTGGAATGTTATGCTTCTGTCAGGTAAAGAGAACCAAACTCAGATCTTATTACTGAAATAAGGACTGTTAGATTTTGTAAAACTTATTATACATGATAGATCATCTTGTTAATTTTTTACAATATATAATTGTCATTGCAATGTACATGTACTTTCTATTCACCTGTCTTTAATAGAGTGCTTTGACCCAGGCTGTCCACTAACTTTCCCTTCTTCATATTTACTCCACAGGTAAGTTAATCTTCACAAAACAATGAAGCCTCTTAATTTTTGAGTCTAAAGGTTACAAATCAAAGTCATTGTCACTGAAAGAAGAAAAATGGATTGTATAAAGCAAAAAATCAGTTTTACATCACAGACCTTGATCAAACTTTGAAAATGGTTTTGTGTTTGGGGCAAGGAAGGTGCCTGTCAGTTATGGGGCAAACTATTCAGATACTTGTTGTTGTTGTTGTAGGGTTTAACACCATTTTTCAGCACAAGATAGGCTGTACATGGCGGCCAGTATTAATGGTGGAGGAAGAACCCAGGAAAACTCGGAAAGAACCACTGACCTATGAGAAGCTACCGGCAAGATTTCTCACATACCCACATTGGCTGAGCCTGAAACTAGAATCCACGCAGAGCTGTTTAGATACCTGTAACTGAATGATGAAAAATTGTTTCTGTACAAAAATTTCAGTTCTCAGTTAGTACTTTTCATCAAAGTTTATGGATGACTTTCATGTTGGGTAAGAAAGAAGTCAATTGATTTTGCAGGTCAAATGTCAAGGTCACTGTGGCTGTACAGAAAGTTTATGGTTACATAATAGCTTTACTTTAGACCACATACTTTGACCAAAGTTTGGAGGGCTTTCTCTTAAGGTATGAAAGAGGTCTGTTGATTCTGGGGTAAAAATGTCAAAGGTCAGAGTCATTGTAACCTATTAAAAATGGTTTTGCAAAATAACTTTAATTAGTTTCTTGATGAAGCTTTGTGGATGGCTTACACTTGGGGAAATTATGAAACCTGTATATTCGGAGGTCTAAAGGTCAGAAGTCCTGGTCATTGTGAGTGTAAAAAGAAAATAATGGTTTCTGCACATGAAGTTTAATTAAAACTTCATAAATTGACCAGAAGTCCCTGTTGTTGAGTCTCAGTGGTCAGAGTCAACTGAGTACCAATGTTAGTACTCCTGCTTTTTGTTGGCAGAATTGATCCAGCATGTATATCCATCAGTGGAAAAGCTGGGTGTGATTCACACCCACACATTTTTTTTCCAATACTTTCACTCACTTTTCAAACAGTGCATACATACAATTACAGACTAAAGTCTCCATAGATTGTTCACACATAAGGTTACAATACTTGGATAGTGCTATACGTTGACTTGCCATTATTTTCATTGTAGTGAAACCTTGTTTTGTCATCTGACATCAGTATTGTTGCATTATGAGAATCACATGTATCTACCCAAAACTAACTTTCACCTATGGTATAATCCAAACTAATTGATTGAAATTGTAGTTTTGCATGAATACTCCAGTGATAACAAATTATTTTCCCTGTTTAAGTTGGGATTTGTCATCAGGTTTTAAATTTGTACATTATTAATTTCTTATAGTAGTTTTAAGCTTACCACCCATAAGGCCAGGTGAGATTATGGTATGGACCTGTGTCCATCATGTGTCTTCCAATATGCATCTTGCAAGCTGGGTTTCTTTAGCAATTACTTTTTACAACTCTGGAGACCATATTTCTGAACAAATTTAATGAAACTTGGATTATAGGTTTATGTCATCAAAATATCTGATCAGTTTGACAGTTAGCAGGATCGATGCATATTAATGTGATCATATGTCTGATTGGTTGACCTTGTTACCACCTGTAGGCCATGTTTCAGAACTGATTATGATCAAGCTTGGAATATATGCTTGATTCATTAAGCTGACAGATGAGCTTGATAATGAGTGAGATCAACACATGCTAATTAGGTGATCTGGCATTGGCTGAGCTTCTTATTCTCTTAGAGGTAATAATTCTGATCAGGCGTTGATCAGAATAATAATTGGAATATATGCATGTGTCATGAGTAAGAACCACACACTAATTAGGTGACTAATTGGCTGTTCTTATTACCCATCTGGAAGCCACTATTCTGATCTGATTTTGATAAAACTTGAAATCTGGGCTTATATCAAGATCTGGGGGGGGGGTCCCCAATTGGTCAAGTGGTCTAAAGTGCTCACCATCTCACCTGTCTGCGTGGGTTCGAGTCGGAGATTCAGTCAGTGTGGTTATGTGAGGAAGCTTGCCAGTAGCTTCTCATGGGTCAGTGGTTCTTTCCGGGGTTTTCCCCGGGTTCTTCCTCCATTTATACTGGCTACCATGTATAACCTATCTTGTGCTGAAAAATGGCGTTAAACCCTACAACAACAAATAAAAATCAAGATCTTGGATGGGTTCAATAATGAGTAAGACCCATGCATATTAACAAGGTAATCTTACATCTGATTGTTGGAGCTTGTGACCATTCTTGAAGTCATATTTCAGATCTGATTTTTATGGAGCTTACATTATATCATCAAGATCTTGGTAATTTTAAATAATAAGCAAGATTCTTGCATATTAATAAGGTAATATTGACAGAGCTCTATCCATAATTATGGTCTGATTTTGGAATAATCGTTATATTATCGTAGAAAATATCAAAAGTTAGCATGATCCAGACATATTATTCAGGTGAGCATCTGATTGGCTGAACCTGTTGCCGGTGAGCTAGATCATTATCTGATTTTGATTAAACTTCAAATATAGGCTGAATTAATGAGATACCTTGCATATGATTGGCTGAGCTTGCTACCCCTCTAGAAAATATATTTCATATTCAGTCTCTGTAAAACTTGGTAAATTGGTTCATATCAAGATCTTGGGTGGCTTCATTTATCAGTAAGACACTGTACTTGTTAATTATGACATTATCTTTAGAACATTTTTTTTTTTTTTAATCAGGATCTAGTATAATAGCTGAAATAAACATCATATAAAGTTTGGGAGATACTTTACCAAGGTTCTGTTTTCACAATACTGTATAAGCCTGCATAGTGAAATTTAAATTGTTATGTAATCCATGTAAGCTACAGATCTAAATGGGCCTCTTGTTTAATTTAGCCAAGGCATATGTGTACGTGAATAGTTTTTGACAAAATTAAACAATACCACAAGGGAAGGACTGAGTATACTGCAGATACAGACAAATTAGAACAGGCTGTCAAATATTGTCGGCAATTTTAATTTGTCTACAAATAAAAATGTGTGCAATCATTTGATACAGTTTAAAAATCTTGAAAATGCTTAATGCATTATAGTTAAATTGTATAATTTAATTTTAAATACAGAATTTGCCTTTGGACAGTCTGAAACTTGGACTGTTTAAAAAATGATAGCTTAAGTAATATTTCATGTAATTAAAATTAATTTTATTTTGTGTTGAATTTCAATTTAGATATGACAATTTTAAAATGTATCATTGTTCAAACTTGTATTAATGACCAACCTTGTATATTGACCGCAAATCCAGTGATTGCTTGCTTTTTGTCTAGTCATATTTTGTTATATACTGCGATCACATGTCTAATTTGATCAGTGATTGTGGCATACATGGAATGGTCTCAATTTTTTGGGTTGGTAGTTTGTATTTTGTGTAGCAATGAACGTATTTCCTCATAGCTTTTGTCCATGCTTTCTTGTAAAGAAGAAATCAGGGAAAAAAAATCCATTTGCAGTATTCAGTTTTAAGTGCTCACTTGCTAGTAATCCTAATTTTCACATCTTTCTAGTGAAAATGTGCAACACTTTTTCTGGATGAATTGTTTTTGCAAGGCCTGTTGATCACTTTTGTAGCACTTGCAGTCCCACTAATAACAGCTTGTATGTCCTAACAAAATAACAGGTAATATGTCTTACTGAATAACAGCTTACATATCCTACTGACTAAATAACGGGTTATTCATCTTACTAAATAACATATATGTTCTAACTAAATAACAGGTTATACATCTTACTAAATAACAGCTTATGTGTCCTAATAGCTAAATAACATCTTATACATCTTACTAAATAATGGCTTATAAGTGTGACCAACTTAACAAGATATAACTCTCAATTTGTTAAAATTCTGTATTATTAATAAAAACGCGTTTTATTTAGTTTTGCTTGATTTAGAACTAATTAGGTAAACCATAACGTGTTTGCATGAAAGGCTAAATTTTGATATAAACCTGTGGAGTAAATTAATTTGCAATTTAGCAACATTTAATATTTGGTGTTGATTTGGTATACTACAGTTGTGTGCATTTGGCAGTTATGTTTGTAGCCCAAATAAAAAGACCACCATTGCTTAATGAATGTTTTTAATCTGGTCATTGTACACATTTGATTGTAGATGAAACGTGTGTAGTCTAGGATTGTAGTTTGCTTTGATAGTATATACAGGTAAAATAATTTGATAACGAATAATTATATGTGTAGTATATAAAGCCAAAATGTCTGTCGTGCTGTTGATTTTAATCAGAACTTTCTTTGTATTGCTCAAGATTTTACAAAACTTCTATTTATTTATTGCAATGATTATCAGCATTCAAACTTTTTAATTGTAGAATAATGTAGTCCATTTCTTCACTCACTTGTTCACAAGCATTAAGCATTTGAATGTATTGTCTTGGATATTTCTGACATTTTCTTTTCATTGACTGTAATGTATTGTATATTCATAAATGAAAAAATGTCCTGCACATCTGAGGAATTAAAGTAACAACTTTAGCACCATGAAAGTTAAACCATTGTATAATTAGCAATTAATTAAAATGTTGTAAATTTGAACATGAAAGCTGGTTCGACTTTGACATTAAGTTAGACATTTTGTATGTCAATTCATGTATTTTTGTGGGTATTAGTTTTTGTGGTTTTGCAAAAAAATGAACATTTTCATCAATGTTTACCTTATGGATTGAGGATCAGTCCTATTATTTCCACAGGATATTCTTTGTTCATTGAGTCTTTGGATTAATATCCTGTAGCAACCACTAATCCACAAAAATTTTTACTCTTCAAAAAAAATAGTTCATTGACAGTAATTTACATGGGTGCATGAGGACTGATAGAGAGTTACTATCTCTGTTGTTTTTTTTACAGTAGTAATTACTTTATTTTCCACATTTGAGAAACATACCATCTATTCTCATGTATAAGTCTAGTCCAAGTACAAACAACATAGAACCTGATCTGAACAATGTACCAGAAGATCAGGGTCCATGTTATTTGTTCTACTGATTATTCCTAACAAACTGCAGTCAAGATCTGTCAGTGCATTATGCAACGGCTGATCTGAGTTGGTGATGTTTGTAGTTGGGCTTGACATATGAGCAAGTAAATACAGTTCATGTAGCATTATTTTGTGTACAAAAGAATACTGCTCAAGATTTTCAGGCATCTTTAAACAGATTTACCTCATATTTCTGGTTGTTGTTTGTACATATGTTGCATCCAAATCAGATTTATGTTATTAAGACAGCTGTTCTTATATATTTGATAAATAGAATGCATGTCGCTATGTTATCACATTTATCTGTATCAAAAGGTCATTGTACATAACATCATTTAAATGTAGAATTAATTTGTTGTCTTGATTATAAGAATCGATATAATTATCTAACCCAGCAGTTGTAATATTAGAAATGTTACCCATTATACCTTTCTTTTTTCTTATAATGCCAGTTCCATGTAGCAAGAACAGTCAAAATTAAATTTTGAGAATGCATGCGAACTGATATGCATGAATGAATACTCATTTATACAACTTTGACTTTAATGTTACAGTTCTGTAACAGAAAAACAGTTTTGACTTTACTGCTACATTTCTGTAATAAAAAGCACTTTAAACTGTCACAGATGGCAGCAGTAGCCCATACAGTTTAAGCTACCTAGCTATAACAGTCTATACAGGACAGACCCTCATTTTGAACCCCATAATCATCCCTTCACAAGTAAAATACAGTATCTACTTGCCTAAAAGCTTGTTTCAACTGTAAACAGCATAAACCCTGATCTTCCATTGCTCTGGCAGATCAGGGTTTTTTGATGTTTGTTTTACTTAATTATCCTTACAGACTGCATAGACCCAGATCTGCTGGTGCATTATGTGATGGCAGATTTGGATCTACGCAGTTTGCAGTTGGATGACTTTACACAAGTCTGTATGGTATTTCTAATTGTAACTGTAATGAACTTGAATCCAGTATAGTATTTTGATTTGTTTTTAATGTACATATATGGTATGAAAAAATATCAAGTCTGCATCATCTTGAATCTCGTTTGTGCCAGAAAAAAATTAGTGACTTGAGTAATAATTATTTGAAGTGCAGATGCAGCCATGGCAGAAGTATTATTTCATACATACTTTGTAAAAAATATTCTGTATATATCAATCATTTCTGATGCAAACCAGTGTTATCAAAAAATGTAAACATGCTTTAAATAAACATAAACATCAAGAAGTCAGCCTTGGATAAAATTTCTAATATCTGATTGGTCTATGCTTGAATTGTACATTAGCCAGTCATATTCAGTTCATCAGATTTGTGATGTTTGATTGGTTCATGCTTGTGTTGTACATTAGCCAGTCGTCTGTCATCATTTTAAGTGGGATCAGAGTTTGAGCAACAGGATGCTTTTATGACCATGGAGACTTGATTTATTTTCATATTTGGGTCAAATTTTTTTGGGATGAATTTTCAGTGACTCATCATATCAAGGTGATAAGCAAAAGGAAGGTGAACCCGATTGAACTGTAGTTAAAAACATCCTTTTCACTGCCAGTGGATTTTATCAACAGGTTGCCTGAGTAACTGAATTCTGTGGTATATCAGTAGTCATACCTAATTATTGGTATTCATTTTATATTCACTGACTTTGAGTGTTACTCATTGGGAGTTTTATAAAAATTTTATAATAGGTCAAATAGAAGGGTGTTAGCTAGAATTTTAATGATATCTTGTATGTCACTTTTGGCATTCTTGTAGGTCACTTTTGGCATTCTTATTGGCAATTTGGACATATTAAAGAAATTTTTGCCTCATCAGTAGTACTCTTAGATATTTATGTTTATTGTATAAGCCAAGAGCATTATTATTATTATTATTATTATTATTTACAATTCTAACATGTTTGTAAAGGCATGTATGTACATCATTGATCTGCAAATTACAAAGGACCGTATTGATGTTTTCTGCTTACAGATAGAATTTCTTCATGTATTTATATGTCATATTGTGGTGCTTGTGTTGTTTGATGAGTGTTTACATTGCTTTTGTCAATATTTTTCTTGAATTTTTCTTTGTTTCTGTCCATTTTATCAGTTGTATCTTTTCTTTTGAATGGTTGAAGTGGATGAGTTTTCAGATCATCATCAAAAGGGTTTTGATTTTATTTGTTAATTTCCTTTCCTTTTTAAAGTAATAATTTAATGGAGTTTTAAAAATGAAATTATACCTTTTGATAATATCTTTAATTATAAAAATTTTATATAAATTTACAGATTAATAAAGAGTAGAGATGAATTTATCAGGGTTGAAATAGATATATGCACTTAATCAGATCAAAATTGAGATCTGCTTATAAGTTAATCTGACAGGTGCCTATTAAGGTTTACGTTCTGCAATCTTTGGATTCCTAGTACATTTATTTGTAGAAATGATCTGATAAATTACTGCAATCTTTGGATTCCTGGTACATTTATTTGTAGAAATGATCCGATAAATTACTGCAGTCTTTGGATTCCTGGTACATTTATTTGTAGAAATGATCCGATAAATTACTGCAATCTTTGGATTCCTGGTACATTTATTTGTAGAAATGATCAGATAAATTACTGCATTTTGCGTTAGGGAGAGATATGATTAGAAACTTATGTTCAGAATGATGCTTGTCAGTTTCATAATGTGAAAGCAGTAAAATAATTGATCAGTTGATAAGTCAAAAGAATATGTGTCTATTTGTATCTGTCAGATCGCCATTATGTTTGAGACCTCAGTTTTAATCAGATTAGTAATTTACCTGAAGTAATTACATATACATTGATTGGTTCTTATCTGTCAGATCGCCATTATCTTTGAGATCTCAATTTTAATCAGATTAGTAATTAATTTACCTCAAGTAATTACATATGCATTGATTGGTTCTTCCTGTCAGTAAGTAGTTGCTCAGAACGTTTATTTCCATTTTCTTGTTGTGTGCACACCTGGAAACCTGTTGTGACAATTGCATATTGTATCTGCAGTTCATGAACAGTATTGTTTGCATGTACCCATTTGTAGAATGAACTGGGTGGACCCTCATCTGTTGGTGTATTGTGTGATGATAGAAATGAGTGTATTTGTTTGGGTGCATCAGAATGCTCCCCAGTTGATGCGAGAACAATGTCACTGCCTGCACAAATGGTTTTTTTTATAATCCTAATGCTAGCCTAGTTTTGAAATGTCATTTCTGAGGGGTTTTTGCATTGAATTTGTTCTGAAAATATCTATATCTCGACTATGACAGCATTAGATTTGCTCACTTAGGTGATAAATCTTTGGTATTATCCATTACTTTACGATAATTATTTTGAAGGTAAGGTTTAATCAAGAAACAGCATTTCTGGAAGTTTGTAGCAGTATTTAACTGTGGGGGCAGTGGCATTATCTAAGCTGTAAGGGGGTGTTAACCAGTTGTGAGACATATGTTGAGTGCATGTTACACAGGGTAACTAATCAGACAGACAGTCTGTAAACCCAATGTGCTAATCAGATACTTTTCAGGAAATTGCTCATTTTAAAATACATATTATGGCTGTAGCAGAGCATCATGACATAGAAATAAGTTAAAATTTGAAAAAGTCTTGTAGGCTGAATTTTTAGAGTTTTAGGTTTTTTTGAATTTTCTGAGCTTGTAGACAAGAGGAATATTTGACAATGGGACTTGGCTAGTAGTCCATATTATGACAAGTGTTTATGATATTGATATTTTACTTTTTTGAAGTCCTGTGGATATATTTACACTTCTGTAAAAAAAAAGTCCTTATTAAATTTCTGATCAGTTGGGAAAACCATAAAAAATGATGAAAGCCTCACCTGATTTGAAGTGATGAAGCTTATTTTGTTTACATATTTATTTATTTATTAAGACTGTGTGTGATTAACATTTTTGTAGTTACTTTCTGAGTTGCAAAAATTGTCAATATTTCAACCTGAAAATTCGCCACAATGGACCTTTGTATGTGATAGATTGAGAGCCAGTCATTGTTAATGACCACCCACACTTTTGGACTGCAGAAATACTCTTTCCTAATCCAGGGTTGTTATTGGATGTGATTATTTCCTCCAATTTTTTAATTAAATTTTCTTTCATTGGCTGTAGTATAGTGTAATCATGCCTCGAAGGATGTTTCCGTCTGAAATGGTCAGTAATTAGCATGTAACATTTCATTGAAAATTTATAGGGTATTTATAGGATAGCTTGTATTATGTATTGCCTACTCATTCATTGTATGTTTAGAATTCAAAATGGCAGCACAAGTTGTAGTTCTATTTTTTACAGATGTACAGTACAGAAAAGCTACAGCTGCAACCCAGCAAGAATTAGGATAGACTGTTGAGATTTTCTTAATCCTTCTACTTGTATATAATACTTTTAATAATTTTATCAATATTTATTATATTTGAGGGCAACAAGAACTCGTATATAAGGATCTATTTTAAACATATTTGTTTATCGTTTTTAGCATATATTTGGTGCTATCCAGATTAAATTTTGTTTAAAATGGGGCAAGCTGTGGGGGAGGGGATTGGGCATAAAAGGATAATATATTTCTTTGCAGATAGATTTTTGAAAAACATGTTTAGTCCAAGGAAGGTGGGACTGACCTGTTATCCTGCACATATTCAAATATACAATTTTTTAACATTCACAAACATTGGGGAGGAGTGATTTTGTTGCTAGATTCATTTAATTTAGGAACCCATTTTTAATTAGAAAACTTTCAGAAAAAGGTCCATAAACTTGAAAAAGACACTGTCAGTACTGACAGTGTAGAGATACATTTCTAAGTAAATACACACATATAGCAATGGTAAGAGTCATGTTCTGTGCATGTGCATATCTGGTATACAAAATACTAGTAAAGTAGAATTAGAATAACAATCATTGGTATGTAGACATAAATACCAGCAATATCACTGCAAACAGTTCAGTAACTGTCTTACCTTTGATGTATAATATCTTCTGGCCAAGTCGAGGGAGAAAAGACTTCAAAGTTAATATGGCATCCACATAGTAATATATTATAATGACTGTTCTGACTGTAGATACTACAAACAAAAAAGTGTATCTTCATACACCTGGCATATGATTTCCTCATTATATATATATATATATATATATATATAATCGACCTGGTCTGAAAAATATTAATGATGAATAAAAATCAGTTTTTCTCCAATACAAGTAATGAATTAAAATTGTTACACAAAATGTTATTCATGTCTTTTTATGTTTACACGTCTACTAGAGATGTCTTAGAGGATCTAGCCTGACAAACTATCCTGTCGAGGATTGGAAATTTAAAAATTTTAGAATTGAAATTTTAAAGCAATTTTTATATAAAATCTATAAGAAAAAATTTCCAAATAATTATCACAGCATTATGTATTTAAACATTGCGGTGTGTATGCAGGTTGATATTATGAGCTTTGTACAGTATATCGCTAGTTTAAAGATTTTATATGACATGTATCATTGAGTTTGTATCAGTATTAAAGTATATGCAGACAATATACTGGTTTTTTATGTTTTCTTTTGTTCATTGGTTTGGTGGTTGTGGTGGTGTTGGGTTTAATGCCATTTTTCAGCACAAGATAGGCTATATATATATGGTGGCCAGTACAACCGGTGGAAGAGGAAGAACCTGGGAAAACCCCAAAAGGACCACTGACCCACGAGAAGCTACTGGCACATTGGTTCATGGTTGTTGAACTAAGTACTGTATGCTGTAACTATGACCTTAATGCAGTGAAGTTGATTCTAAAGACTATGGCAAGTGCCAATGAATAGTTTAGTTTGTATCACTAAATATTACCAGAATTACTGTATATACTCGCTTACAAGTTGGGCAAAACTGCATAAACCTCAATCTGCCATTGCATAATACACTTGAATATCTTGGTCTGTACAGTGTTAGCAGTAATCAGTAGAACAAGCTTCAAAGACCCTGGTCTACTGGCACATTATGGGGTGGTAGATCAGGTTCCATGTTGTTTAAAGTTTGATGTGACTTACAGGCGAGTATATAGGGTAAATATATGCCACAATATTATACCACCATTAATATTGATTTTTTGGTCATGTCCACCAGTTCATTCTCATTCTGAAACATTTGTTGCAGTATAAAGATTCAACAAAAGCCTCCAAATGTAGACACATTAAATTGTGCATACATATTTGCATCCATATTTTTTACAACATTACATTTTCAAGTTATTACATAAATTTTTTCAGGCTTTTATTTATTTTATATTTTTTTAACCTCTTTAGTTCTTTGGACTATTTGACAAAACTTTTCTTAGTTTAGGCATTATCCACTTTTGGGGTTGACAAAAAAGATCTAGTTGATATATTTTATTGTATGCTGATTAGCTGATTAATTTTTTCAGGCCTTTGCTGATTTTTTTGAAACAAATTTCTTAACTTTTGCAACATTTTTGACTAAAACTTTGCATGATTTAGCAAAAATGACTCCAGATATGCAAGTGAAATGTGATAGACATATTTTTATAAATTTCAAGACTTTTTTGATGTAGAATTTTTGGGGCATTTGTGTTTTACAGATAAAATCTAGTTTGGCTATTTAAAAAATTAGTAAACCTGTACAGTGGATTGCATCGAAAAGAAAATCGTGTGTGAATTTCCAGATATGCAAAAATTATGTACATTGGTCTGAAGTATAAGTTTTAAGTTTTTTGTTGTTAATACATTTTAAGAATTATTCTGGATTCTGACAGTTTTTAAGCAATGGGTACAGTCCTTTAATAATTTGATTATACTGTTCAATAACACATGACAGTAGAACAATATAAAATATAATTAGCCTTCTGTTATTCTATTTGATGTACAGATTGACTTGATCTTTGAAGTGGGAAAGCCAAATGCCTGATTGGCTGAGCTTGTACCACTCTTGAGTCTATTTCTGATTCAGTTTTGATGTTCTTATACTATTTAGATTCCAGACAAGCTAAATAAGGAACGATATATTAGGAAATCTTGCAATTGGTTGGCTTAAATTGTTTTCACTCTGGAGGCTATATATATTGTTTTCACTCTGGAGGCTTTATTTATGCTGATCAGATTTTGATAAAACCTTGAATAAAGGCTTATTTGATCTATGTCTCACAGGAGTTCAATAATGAATAGAGATCCACACATATTATTAAAAAGATGATCTTAAATCTGATGGCATTGTAAAGACTGTTTTTGGCCTAATTTCAATGTTTTTGGCCTAATTTCAAATCAACAGTGTGAATAGACTTAAATTATCAAGATTTCTGATGAATGAGATATGTGTATAATAATGAAATTCAGCAGTTAGAGATCATTCAAAAATATCATGCAGTTAAAACTTTGATATGTCCACCATAGGGAAGAACTTAGTGTTTTATGTTGTCAATTGATCCATCTGTCAGTTACCTATTTCAGGGTTCTTCCTCCACCATTAATACTGGCCACCATGTATAGCCTATTATGTGCTGAAAAATGGCGTTAAACCAACAACAATATAACTGAACCAGACTGGATTGCTTGCATTGAGTCGCGGAAGAAGCCTACTGATTTAGGGTTCATCTGTGACAAAAACAAACAAGATGCCCCCCCCCTCCAAAGTTATTAAACTAAGGGTGTGCATGTACATGGCATTCATGTTACTCTTATTTTTGCTTTTGGAACACCTGCTCCCTTTATTCCCTTAAAATTAAAGCAAGGGAAGTAACCTTTACTATCAAGAGTCACAGGTTTCTACTTGCAGGGAGTTATCTTGTGCAAAAATGATTAAAACCATGCATCAAAAATATATATATAAAAAAGTGATGAATGAAATATTTCAGTAGTACAATGGAGAAAAGAAAGCAAAATCTTTAGGATTAATAGGAAAATATAATGTTACTGAAGAAAAGGTATAAAATAAGGTATTAGGAAACTACAATTGCAGGCTAGCATAAATAAGGTGCAAATGTTGTAACTTATGTTACGTATATGTAATTTAATTACTTGTGTGTTAGTTTTAAATTCTCTATTATTTTATTTTTATTTCATTACATGTTATTGTAATGATAACTTTATTCACTGGATTTGACATTTTTCCGGAAAATTCAGTTCTGTTAAACCTGATAAAATACGCAGTTTGTAGAAACATTGCATCTTTTGGTGACCAAGTTCCGGATCTTGATTCAGAACTGGTAAACAACTTTTTTTATTTCTTTCCTAGAGTGAAAATCATTGGTCGTAATCAAGGTCATACTTGGCCCACGTGTTAGCTCTGTTGTAAACAACTTTTTATTATTTTTTTAATTATTGAATCTTATAGTAAGATTCATTAGGTAGAACCGAATTTTTCCATGGCGGACGTGACAATTGACATGTGATGTTACTACGAATCTTGAAAGTAAGTGATCATGTGACCCTATCACGTGGTCCGTTCTGCGTTGTAAGTGGAGTTAAAGTGATGTATTAGTGTTTTTCTAGTCAGTCGTAATTCATACCTTTTGGCTCAAAGGTATATTGTGTTGTTGCCTGAGTCTGAAGTTGAATTTTGTTCTGTTTTTTGGAATTAGTAATTAATTTCTCTGGAAAATATATATATAAGTGCTATTCATCAAAATTCTTGGACAAAGACATTTATTGGAAATTATTCGGAATTCTAAAGCCGGAATATTAATTTTAGTGATTCAACAAGGAACTGTTGACACGACAACACAAAACTGATTATAGAAGACGTCTTCGCCTTCCATCTTGGAACTTCTTCGGGATTTGAACTTTGATTCATTTAGAACTTTTTAGTGATAGGACTTATATTTTTAATTACTGGATTAATTTTTGGATTTGATTCATAAACCGTAAGTCCTTTTTCATATTTTTACCTTGTTTTCTAGGGAAATAAATTATTTGTTAAATTTTACAAAGCTTGTTGGCTTCACTCTTTTCTTTGTTACTTTTGTACGAGCCTAGACACTAACACTTAGGATCAGAATTTCTTTACACAATTATAGATATTTGTTAGGAGGTAATTATTTGTAACTCGTCTGAATGTAAAACCAAGTTGGTCTCTGGCTTGCATCCACTGTGCATTGCCTGTCAACACTAGCTATTTTAAACTTCTCAAAAACTACTTTACCAGTTTTTATCAAATTTGGTTGGCTTTTCATATTTGTACAAAGGATGGTGATCTGTCATCAAATGTATCTGCTTTTACTAAAAACAGTGCAAAACTGCTTAACAAAATTTGATTAAATTTGACTACGTGCATTAGTTTATTGCATTTTCATAAATTTAAGTGCCATGAAGCTTTTAATTTTAAAAACACTAAGAGCCCAGTATACTTTTTTTCCTTCTAAAAATGCATCCAAATTTAAATGCCATCATTAATCCAAATATTTAACACTCTGATTTCCCTGATATTGACCCTAGAAATTTTTTCCATCCATTAAAATAATTTACCTGCCCCCCATCCAAACAATTTCCAGGTGAATATTGCAACCAGATTTCATTTCATTAATTGGTAATACTGTAGTATTATATATCACACCCATCAAGATGCTTACTATTTCCACCAGTATTTTTAATACATAGACAAGAAAGCATGATCCAGGAATGACTGCCTTTGCATTGCTGTTTGCCACAGTTTGAATTGACAAGAAGTTATACAAATTAAAATTTCATATTTAACCATTGTGCTGCTGAGTAGCATCAATAAAATCTTTTCTCGTAGGAATAAAATCAGGTCATGCAACTGTGGTTCACTTCAAGTAAAATGGAGGAAACTTCATTAAAAAGAAATATTATTCCTACTGACCAAATCTTTTGTCCCCTGCCTTTTTTTTAAAAAGAAAATCGTAGGATATGATATCTGTGCTTCATTTCATCCATCCATCACACTTTCCCTTCTGTTGTCATTTTAATGCTGTTCAAGATTATGGGATGAGACTGTATTCTTGCACGTCATCACTCAAGGGTTTGTTGCACATCTCGATGGGGATCCTATGTTTTAGATTATGGTCATGGCTCAATATTTTCTATTTTCAGCACATTTTTTTCTAGACTTGACGAGTTAAAAACTGTTTGAGATTATGCATTCAGTTTAGTATGTATGTCCTCATTATCAGGTGTGTTATGTACCACACTGGGTCTTCAAGGACATTCTCTTGGCGTTATATGTTGAATCTTTTTATTACGCTTTCTTTACACTCTTTACTTATATATATAGCAATTTGAGATTAAGGGATGAACTTGGTATAATTATATATCATCACAAAGAGGTGTGTTGTACACCCCACTGGGGATGCTATCTTAAGATCAAACAAGTCCCACTTGGGATGCTATCTTAATTTCCATCATGTTTTCCCTTTTGCTCCATACATTTAAAGTTGCTCGAGATTAAGTGATGAAATTTTGATTACTTGTGCATCATCAAAAAACCACATGTTGCACATTGTATGGATGGCCCTATCTTAAAGGTCAAGGTCATGGCTTGATATTTTGTTTTCCATCACACCTTTCTTCCACTGACTGACTTGAAAGTCATTTGAAATTAAGGGAAGAAACTTGGTATTCTTGTACATCATCACCAGAAGGTTTGTAGCAAATAAAATTGTGGCTACAACATTGAAGGTCAAGGCCATTTGAAGTTACTGGATGAAACTTGATATACATTGGTATTATCTGCTTATTTACATCATTGGGTGCGACTATAAAAATCGCTTATCTGGCCTGTGTCCTGGAAAAGTTGCACATGCTGTACATCATCATTGGAAGGTGTGCCACATATCACATTGTGAGTTCTATCTTCAAAGCTGCTGTCACAACTGCTTTATATTTTTCATTTTTGTTTCTTTTCACACTGCAACTTAAAACATGCTTGAGATTAAGTGATGCATATATGTCATCAGTAGCAGGTGTGTTGTGTACCACACGTTCAGTGGAAACATTGTGGAGAGAATGATGACAAACAGATAGCCCTCCATTGTGAAAGCATATGAGAGGAAATTGCGAGTTTTCACGGTCTGGCGTCACAACAATGACATGGCACCACTGTTGGCTTCCATTCCTCAACTGCTAACTTTGTCCTTTTTCTCTCTGAAGAAAAGAAACCAGCACCTATAACAAATAAAGGATATCATTCCATAATTTCTGTTATCTTCGGAGAACTTGGAAGAGATGACACTTGTCACAACAAGGACCTTTGCAACTTGTTGGCCATTTTTGGCAATCTAAACCATGCTCACTTATCTTGTACCCAAGGTGGTACCTCAATTGGGTCTTGATAAGGTTCAGCAGCCTCTGTCTTCCTTACTGCTGAAACAGCTATCATACAAGACCTGCTTCCTGACAGCTTTAGTTTCTGCCTCCAGAATGAGCAAGCTACATGCCTGGTCTGTGGATGCGAAATACCTACAGTTTTGTTCTTACAGTCCAGTTGTTCTAATGATGTAGCCTGGCTTCATTGCAAAGAATGGAAAATAACTGTGTGTATGTGTGATTTGGAATCTTAATGTAGCTTTAACAATTTTTAGTCATATGGCTATGATGTCTGCGTTGTGGCAGTTTTTAGTGATGTCTAGCACAAGGGCATCATGCCGCTGACATGTAACATCATGTCCCACCCAGTCACATTATTCTGACATCAGCCCGACCAGTCCTAGCACTAACCTCTTAATCTGAGCACCACTTGAGGCAGATACTAGTACAATTTTTATAAGTCTTTGGTATGACTCTGCTGGGGCTTGAACCCACGACCTCCCGCATCCGAGACAGATGCTCTAACCATCGGAGCGGTTAGAAAATAACAATAAAACCACTCTCCTCAATTAATCCCTCAAAACGGGTGAAGTGTAGACCCAGTAGGTGCTCTCAGATTCTACCTGAAACGAATCTAGAAGATACGAGTCTGATGCTAGAGGTTCTTCCTTTCACTCCTACCACTTGAGTCAGGAAAGCAAAATATAACGCCACAAGCACTGGCCACTTGGTTAAAAGGAGGTACCGAGTCTGCATACTCTAAGCTCTCACAGGATCATGTGCGAATGAAGAGTTAAGCTCATGAAATATGAGCAGTTTCCACAATGCTGGCATTTCATTGCAATATATATATATATATATATATATATATATGACAGAATGGAGTCGGTTGGTGGGCATGCCCAATGTACTTTTTCCAATTTCTACTTGCCTGACATGGCCTTGCAAAGAACAGAGCTGAATCTTGATGGACCTTAGGTTGCTGCCCAGTCACCAGGCAAATGAAAGCACAACTGCATTCCTCTGTATTACTGGTCAACTTTTGCTGGATTCACCAGGAAAACATTTGATTGTAAAGCAATTGCTGGGTGGGGGAACCCACAGGTAAATCCGTGTACACACAAAATCACAATTTCGGTTATGCTAACTATTGTTGGGAGAATTTGATCCTTCTAGCATAGCATCCATCATGCACCAATAAAGTGATCCAGGTAGTGGTCGAAAGTTCAGTATTACCTCCTCTTGCCTATTCTCCTGACGTTGGCATGATCAGGTAATACATTTGGTGGAGAAGGGAAATTTTATGGTAAATGTTTGGTCTCCATAAACATTTACCTGATCACATCATATTTACGCCCTCTCACCCTTCCAAGCAATGCACGAATCTTACCACAAGGATTTTTCAAGTTTAAACTGGCTACATCTGGGTTTTGTGTCTTCACCTAGAAGGATACTGAAAGTTAATCTGTTGCTTCCCTTCCTCACGTATCACTGTCATATAGGCAGAGGGAAATTTTTTATGCCAGTGGGAAGGCCTTTTTCAGCAAGATAAAAGCATCAGACAAGTAGAGTTCTTGGGATGCCTTCTTACGCACTTCAATTTTTCTGCCAAACTGCAATGGCATGCCAAAAGCTGCTGACTGCAGACCCAAGGCATAATGTGGCTTTATGGCAGATGTGCGCAGGCAGATGTCTCATCTCACAAGACCCAGGTTAGCTGAAGCTGTCGGGGCATTAGCCATTGTGTGATATGTGGTCCTATCACCTTGGCAACATGAGTCATTGCATGATCACTACCTGCTTTTCGGTCTGTCGAAAAATCACTGCTGAAGCCATATCTTTCCCTGAGGAAGTAGTTATCTTATTTTGCACTAACTTGTGGGTGACATGCAAGACGTTTGTCCACACTGTGCAGAGGTTGGTGATACTGAATGCTGCAATGCGGTGATGCCTCTAGGAATTTTTTTAAAAATTGGGCCAAAACCTTTTCCTTTGAGCCAAACCCTTTTCCAAAAGTGGGTCAATTTTAATTTCAATGGACAAATTTGGCCCTCCTACTTGAAAAATATGGGTCATATAGAACATATTTAAACTGATTGCAGCATCCTCAAAACAGGCAAGTTAATGTGTGATTTATTGTATCTTGGCACATTATTTTTGTCTGCATGTCCAATTTATAATTTACAAAAAAAAAATTACCAATTGCAAATCTGTTTTCTTTTCTTGGTGTTCATGTTATGTTGAGCATATGTGTAATTTTGTCCCAAGAACCCCTACCTCCTTTGTCAAGGCTATGACATCACAGTGAAGGTGTAATAAAAGTGTACAGGTCAAAATGACAGGTAAAAAAGAATCATCAAGAGGTATTAAGGGAAAATGATTGAATTAAAAAAATAAAACAATAATTTCAGAAAAAGAAAAACAAAAAAGTCAAATGTTTTGGAAGAATTTTATAAATGACTGGTATGGACTTAAGCAATTCCTATACAGAATAAAAGCAAAATAAAAAGTCAGGCAAGTAAGTACCTATTCAAGATCCTTTTTCATGCATTCTACCCATACAGCTGCCACATTATTGGCTGATTTTATGTGACAACAGTAGAACTGCACGTTTTCTGTGTTTAATACACAGTTTACACAGAATCCAAATCTGTGACTTTTCTAACCACAACCATTTCCTGTGCCAGTTGGATTGGAAGTTCTGCTCGAATTTTTGCTTTAGCCAGGGTGATCTGTTCTAATTTTGTTTCAACAAGAGCTTCTCTTTATTTCTTCATTTAAAATAATCCAGCAACATTCTTTTTCTTTTTCATCCCATGTGAACTTGGATGTTTCTCCCGATGGAGCATGTGAAACAGCCTTAGGTTGTCTACCTCTATATGAGATGGTAAAGTGGTCAAATCTTTCAATATTTCCTCCATGGCACTCTAAGCAAATAATACATAAAATGGTAAAGTGGTCAAATCTTTCAATATTTCCTCCATGGCACTCTAAGCAAATAATACATAAAATGGTAAAGTGGTCAAATCTTTCAATATTTCCTCCATGGCACTCTAAGCAAATAATACATAAAATGGTAAAGTGGTCAAATCTTTCAATATTTCCTCCATGGCACTCTAAGCAAATAATACATAAAATGGTAAAGTGGTCAAATCTTTCAATATTTCCTCCATGGCACTCTAAGCAAATAATACATAAAATGGTAAAGTGGTCAAATCTTTCAATATTTCCACCATGGCACTCTAAGCAAATAATACATAAAATGGTAAAGTGGTCAAATCTTTCAATAGTTCCACCAGGGCACTCTAAACAAATAATACATAAAATGGTAAAGTGGTCAAATCTTTCAATATTTCCACCATGGCACTCTAAGCAAATAATACATAAAATGGTAAAGTGGTCAAATCTTTCAATATTTCCACCATGGCACTCTAAGCAAATAATACATAAAAGTAGGATTTGTATTTTTTAATGTCCGGCTTGAAAATAAAGTGGAGAATGGAAAAGCAGAATTATGTTCAAGATTATCATCTCTAAAGGTCAGACTTGTAATAGTTGAAAAATATAAGGAAAGAAATCTCTTTTACACCATTCCAGTTATAATGTGCATGTGACTACATGAAAAAATGTTTGCTTTTTGTACATTCTGCAGCCTATATGAGTGTAATGTGGCTTAAAAGTTCATTTGGGGAAAGGTTTAAATAGCTTAAAGTTAAAAAGGACACAAAATTTATGTCTGAAGGCCACGCCAAGCCGATTATTTTGATTGATAATTATTATTAGAAAAGGTGGTGAGGGATGTTTTTGTTGCAAGATTTCACTATCTGACAAGAAAGCAGAAACATATCAGCCTGGTTTGCAGCTGATGAGGCTCGGCACTTGGAAATCATCAAAATTCTATAGATTATCTACATGATCACTTTAAAACTGTATTCTGTACACTCCGTTGTAAGATCAGCATATGATAAATCATGCTTGTTCCTGCACTCACTGTGGGGGTTATCCTCTTCAAAGCATAACGGTAACTCATAAAGATCTGATACAGCGACTGGATTGGTGACTGGGCAAATGTCTTGGTTTGTCTTGCCAGTATCAATTGCTGGTAATTGTCTTGGCCAGTTAGCTCAACTACGGCTCAATCAGATGGCCAGCTTGTAGCCACATCTGCAACTCTGACAATGCTGTTTGAAAAATGGGTGGCAAGACCACAACCTCCTCTTCCATCTGACAAGTTCACAACCTCTTTCTCTTCCATCTGAAGCTGACCTGATGTAATGATCATTGTGGGCACTGTTTACATCACTTCATGTTTGTGATTCAGTTAGAGTTATTGGAAACGATGTATCTCCTGTTAGCAAAGAAAAAAAAGCTGGTAAACAAGCTTAGCCACCTAGCAGTGGTAAGGGGAGGTAAGGAGACAGGTTGGGCCAAGTTTTTTTTTCCCTTCTTCTATATGGAATACAGACCAGAAAGATTGACATTTGTCTTGTGATTGCTGGAACAAGAGATAGCAGACAATCTTTTTAAATGTGATCAGGAAATGTATTTAGAAAAAACAAAAACATTTTATTCTTAATTACTTGTAAGCAACATGGTTGCCAGGGAAGTCACCAAACACCCAATTTTGTTAGAAAACGTCAGAAACATTCCTGCAAAGTCTGAATAAAACAAACTTAATAGTTTTAGAGATCATGACAGATATACATCCTCCAAGTGTCTATGGGAGTCACAAGGTTGCTTAAGGACCCATCCAAAACAAATCTTTATAGAACATGCCTAATGCAAGATTTCAATAAAGATTGATTAAAACTGGATCTGCAGTTTTGAAGATGTCAAGAATGAGGTAAATGCTGATGGACACGCAACACTAGATGGATGCAGTGGCATACCATAAAAATGTTTCTTATTTTTTTGTTAAGATTGTTTACATGTTCTGTACTGGTACACATACACAATAACTGCTGCTTCTTATTTTGTGCAATTAGCCAGCTGTACATTTTAAAATTCAGTCTTGACATAAACATATAAAGGTAAGTATTATGAAGCTACATTTTAAACACATAGCTAAACATAGAATGTCAACTTCTTAGTTTAGGGATTATAAAATCATCTCCACGGAAAGGACGTGATATTGGAGTCAATTTTATCTTTCTCAAAAAGAAATTACCTCTATTCATTTCTGTCAATCTTTTATTGTTAATATGTACATTATTTCTGAATTTTTTGAGGAAGCCTATTTTACAAAAATATTATTGGCACAAGACTTGATGATGAACATAACTGATAAAAACATGCAATGGAATGGTCAAACATTCCCTGAAAATTCTTTACTGTGAACATCAAGCTTTCATGTGATGATGAAATATTGTTTTGTTTTTGTTGGATTTGGTGCTTTACAGCACAGAAACACAAGTAGATTAATTTGTGCAAAGGAAATAAGAGTAAAGTGCATTGCCCAAGGACACATCATGGTAGTGACACAGGCTGGTCTGATGATAGGATTCAAACCTGCATCCTTTTGGTCTTGAGTCCAGCATGTTAACCATTGAGCCATCACAGATTCCTCTAAAATATTGTCATTTGTTTATAAAAGTAAAACGTTTAACAACAAGAATTCCACGCTTAACATGGGCCTGCAGATTTCCTGCTTTTCTTTTAAGAGATGGCACACAAATTCTGATCCTGTGCACCCCCCTTGCATGCCTTTTCAATTCAAGGGGGAAAAAATCTCAACATCCCCTTTGCACATGACCAATCAGCACATGTAAATTAACTAAGAAACTTGTACATATCGAATTCCTTGTCCTACATTACTTGTCAAATTTTCCCATCACTGGTGATAAATATAAATGCATAAGCCTATTTACGATGTTACCCTTTTTTGGAAATGTCATGATTAGCTGATGCAAGCATGGTTCCCTATGTCATTACTGCCTAGGGAGATTGAGATAATTGTTGTAAAAAAGTGGTACCCTACCATTATTTGGAGAATCAATTTTGTCTGTATTGCAGCAGAAACAAACAACCAGTGTGTCTGTAAATATTAGCTAAGATGTATATTGGCAATTCATGAATCCTTGCCAGTTACTTGAGTGATATGACTTCTAGTGTAAGCATCTACAGAACAAGGTCCTGTAGATTTAATGATGATGGCAAAACCAACTAAACAGATCAGGTTGTCTCATTTCTGTATTATGAGTGAATCAAGGAAAATGTTATCAGTGAGCAATCCAATGAAAATTCTAGTTCCAAAGGTAGAACTACCATATAAAATCAAAGTCAAACTGCAAACAACAAAGATCCTGATCTGATGTAGCTTAATGTGCCTACAGATCAGGGTCTATGCTGTCTTTTTTACTGATTACTCCTAACAAACTGCACAGACCATTATCTGCTGGTTCATTATGCAACAGCAGATCAAGGTCTGAGCAGTTTGCAGCTGGACTTGTAAGCATGTATATATGGTGGTCCTGAATCTGACATCATAAAAGACCCATTAAAACCATCTTACTACCAGAGTGGGTGACACAAATTCCTTGACTTAGAGCAAATGAGTTTGGTAACATGTAACAACAAAGTCTGTATTGATTCAAAATTGAAAATTTGAAAGCCATTTGTGAGTGAGCAGGGATGCAGTAATGAGAACCTCAACTCTTACTTGTATGAAGCAAGTGCTGATCACAGATGCTCGCCAAAGGTTATGTACTCTGAAAATGCAGTTAGATATGCAGTTGGTTGTCAATCATGTGCTTAATGATAGAGAGGAGACCGTGATCAAGGTAATGAGAATTGTATACATGTATTATATAGGTAAGGAGGAAAAAAAACCTATCGGAAAATATTAGTCTGTTATCAATTAGGATAGAATTAAATGGTTGTGATTTGTGAGCACTAAATGTGTCACCACTGGTTCAATACAAATCACATTGGACAGCTGTGGATGTTTTGACTGTCTAAGTCAAGCTGTTTATAATGAAGTTGATCCAAATGTTTCTAAAAGTAATTTCTTGTCTGCATCATGTGATGCAACCACAGACATATCTGTGGATGGCAAAATGATAATTGTACGAACTGTTAACCCATGCACATGGTGCCTCCACTATGAGGTGAAAGCATAATGGTATTGAGGCACAGTTAAGACAGAAAAATCCTTTTGTAATTCAGTTTCACTGTGCTGCTCGTAAGCTGGCTTTTTGCTAACAACAGGTAGTGGACATGATAAAAAAAATTAATAATGAAATACATAGAAACTTTGACCTCTCTTTATTCCCATTTTCAATCCTCATCTTTAAGAACATAGAGACTTAGATACAGGAAGTTTTAGATTCTCCTCAACTGAAGCTGAAGGAGATGTATGAAGTCAGATGGTTTGCCTTTTTGATGCTGTAAAAGCTGTATACAAGTGATGGGAAGCCATTACTTGTACTGGCAACTACTTTGTTAGGGACTATGACATACAGGACAAGACTGCTTCTAGTAGCATTGAGAAATTAAAAGGACTGCCTAAGATCAAGAAATATTGATTTGTCTAACAGATGGTGCCTCTACTATGATGGGGAAGCATGATGGTTTTTGGGCTGTATAAACAGAAAAATCCTTTCATAATTCAGTGTCAGTGTGCTACTCATAAGCTGGCTTTATACCAACAACAGGCAGCAGATATGGTCACACTAATAAAGAAATACATAGAAACTTTACTTCTCTTTATTCCTATTTTAAATCCTCTTCTTTGAGAACACAGAGACTTAGATGAATACAGGAAGTTTTAAATTCTCTCAACTGAAGGAGATGTATGAAGTCGGATGGTTTGCCTTTTTTTCATGCACTAAAAAAATGTATATGAGTGATGGGAAGCCATTGCTCTCTAGCTGCTAAAGATGCAATGGCCAATGACTTACTAAAGGCAACCACACAGTACACATTTGTGGCTATGAATATTTCCTGATGGATATGATTCCTGTTATAACAGCCTTGAGCACGAAATTTAGAGAGATCTTTACCTAGCTACCATCAGTCCAAATATAAAATTCACTTGGCATGAACTTGATATATTGACTAAGATAAAGTTTTTGAAAATTTTAAATGATAACATCAAACAAGTTGATGGGAAATATTTCTACAAGGACAAAGAATAATCAGTACTGTAGAAAGGGCCAGAGAGCTCAGTTTGACACTAAAAATACAGAATTTGTTATGAACCTGAAGGAAAATCTGGGCACATGATTTCCTATAGACCCTATCCCTCAAAACAGCCAGGGAAGCATCACCAATAGGAGACCTCTCATTTTGTTTCACATGATGATTTAATGTCACATGGCAATAATAAAATTCAGATGATTCTTGATCACTGTGGTACTTTGAAAACAGTAGGGCAATTTCATTACTAGCCAGTGCTAGATGTCAAACTGCACTTCAAGAATGGAAGTACATGTATATGATAGAAGTAGTCATCGGTGGTAACTATTTGGGTAAAGTTTTCCATCCCTATGGAGAATGCTTGCAGCCAATCATGCTTCAAACTTACAAAATCTGCTAAAGTTAATAATGCTTTTTCTTTTCTTTCCTCTCTAAACAGCTACATATGAATGTGGATTTAGCACAGAAAATGACACAAAGACAGTGAAATGCAATACATTATCAGCAGACCAGCTGAAGTGTTCTCCATTCCATTTTTCAGTAAATGATACAGTAAAATTTCACTTTATGTGGTGACATGTTCTGTATGTAATGATTGAGTCAGTATTAAATGTAGACAGAAAATTGTTTTTAAAAATGCCTAGATCTTAAAATGTCATTACATCATACTTTGCAAGTATGCATATGTCATGATAGTTCATAGAGAAGACCTCAAGAACAGTCTTGCTCTGAGAGACCTTTTAACAGAAAACTTCAAGATTAATAATAATAATAATAATAATAATAATAATAATAATAATAATAATAACAATATTAATAATAATAATATTTTATTATTTAACTACTCTAAGTTCAGACAATATCTACTTCAATGTACAACTTTTAAGCATAATGCTATCACAGACATAAGAATAAAATGATCATGGGACTCCAGAATTATCATACAATATAGAATTTAACTGATCCAGGTTATGCATTTCTTTCTCTTACAGACCTGACCATGCCAAGGCAAAGGGTTAGTTCTTAAGCAATTACTACAGATTTGCTACGTTTCGTTGGGGATCAATTTTTGTTCATTTCATGGTTGATACAAGATCCAATGGAAAATGGTCATTATGTAAAAACAAAAGGACCTCTTTCTCAATCCATGAATTTAGGAACTGATGCAAATGTCATTTTTTACAAAACCACAAAATTGACAACCTCAAAAATACTAGACATACTCATGAATAAGCCAAGTAGCAACCTAGAATTCTATATGACTAACGTAACACATGGCATATCCATGAATGAGACTATAGTCCTAATATACCTCCCTGTTTGTACCCCCTTACAGATTTAAAAAACAAAAAGCATAAATAAGACAAAAAAATGCACTGAACATAGTTCATTCACTGGTTTATAATTTCAAACATAATTGTGACAGGGGGCCCTAACACTGTTACCTACTGAGCATTTCATACCAAATGGAAGTTTTCAGTGTAAAAGGTGACCCTGCTTGCCAGTCATTTCCAGTTCCTGGACAAGTCCGTCCATTTTCAGTGAAGGGGTGGATGCATGACTATACATGTATCTTTGTAGAAGGTGTGGAAGGTAAATATTACATTGTCTGCTTCCGATATTTACAATATCAAGTAGTATAATTTCTAACGCTCAACTCTCAACATTATGGTAATTTACAGAATTATCTGGAAGTTTCCAAATAGGATGAACTAAATCAGTCTGTTGTCTGAGGAAAATTGACTCGTCCATAGTGTACACAATAAGGCATTGTGCTAGTATGGAAACTGTTAAGCATGAAATGCGCAGACAATGACAGTGTTAGGGCCATCCTGGTAAGAGTCAGGTTAGAAATTATAAATCAATGAATCAAATAACTAAGTTTTGTGCATTTTTATTATATATTGCATTAATGATTTTCATTATTGAAATCAGCAGAGGGGTACAAACAAACAAGGATTTATGCAAAAACTAAAACAGCATGCCATGCATGAACAATCTAGAATTCTGTATGACTAAGGTTAAACAAGGCATGGCCATATATGAATTAAGGATCCTACTAGCGTAAGACGAAGAATACTTCAAGATGCATGATTGATAATAATTCTGGATTCAGTCAAAAATTTGCTTCCAAAACATTATATATAATTTATTTTTATAACTTCGAAAAACACTAAACTTCGCATCAAAAGCTTGCATGGACACTGCAAAATTATTACATGGACTTGCACTTAATAGTGACTCAACACAAGTTCATACCAATTAACATCTTTGTCATACCCTCTTTTAGTAGTACTATTTCTACATAAAACTAGGTTCATCTCATTTTTAACATTTACCATGATATGACAATACAAAACTACATATGTATTTATTCTTACTAGATGGAAAGAGCAAGCTTGATATGGCATAAGGACACATCTAGGCTCTCAGGCCCAGACATATATATTAGCCATATCAAACAAGTTCTTTTCACCAGACATGAAACAAAACATGAATGTGGGTATATACTTATTATACACCTACTCATTTATGCTTTCTAAATAATGTTAAATTTACAATGTGATGGAAATTCAAAATGAATTGGGATTTATGAAAGTCTGTTTCTTGGTGCCAAAGAATATCGATGAACAGCTGTCAAACAAAACACTTAAATAGTTCCAATCTGTGTTTGTAATACACAAATATTGACTGAACATCTGTATCAAAGAACAGATCAACCAAGTAAGTATGTGAGATTAAATGCATATGTAATAAACAGGGATTGGTGATGACACTGTTTAATCAAATGTTGTCCTAAAGCAACTTTTCTACAAACTTGTAAACTGCTCAAGCAGAACCTTCCTAATGTCTTCCAATTATAATTGACTATCTCCCACCCATTAGATTCTATCAACATTGATACTGTTGCACATCTATTTTATTCCAATGAAATAATCTGCATAATAATGATTTAGAAAGCATCAAATGACTGAATCAACAAGTTTATAACCATCACTGACTGAAAACACAAGTGAAGATTCCTTACTTGATCCACTGCCATTTCTTTGTACTTGTCTCATAGTACCTAACAGCATGTTCATGAACATGAATATAACTGAGTTTCTGAAAAATCCTCTCCTATGTGTTGTCACACATTGCCAAGTTTTTTCTGTGCTATTGATTCTCGAATCTGTCTGTCAAGCTCTGCAATGATCCGATCCTGTGTGGAATACACCCCTGTCCTGAGTAGTGTGTCTCGTTCTTCGATAAGGCGTGTTATGTGCTCATCTAGGCTGTCCTGGTCTTGATTATTCTTAAGTTTCCCGATCACCCCTCGTGGACTGTCCTCCTGAGATTTAAACCTTTCCTCCTCCAACTGCTTAAGCCTGGAAATAGTACAAACTGAATACTAACAAAATTCAGAATCTCCATACCATCAGGGAAAATACTAACATGAAAGAATTGTTTAATAATCACTGGTTTTTACTAAATATTTACACTGGCCCACATTTATAATGGTGCAGTTTTCAGACATTACTCAGTAGTTCCAAATGGTTAATTACCTAGGACATTATCCCAAAGTCATTCAGCGTCACATTTTTTTATTTGCACTATTGGCATACTGCTCGCATGAATCTCCTAGAATAATATAAGCAGTTTTTCAAAGTGCAGTATAAATTGTTTGTTTTCTGGTTTCCCACATCAGTTCAATTGGGGGGAGGGGGGCAAACGGTGTCAGTGGCTAGTAAACCCGACCATGTTTGTCCCTTTTGTTTATTTAGGGATTTTGGTAATCACTCTCAGTTTCAGGAATTTCTGCATCTATCAAACACCCAATATTGACCATCACAAATTATGGTGAGAATTTTCCTCACATATAGTGTCCAGTTTTTATGGCAGAAGTCTTTACCAGGGAATTTTTTCTAAAAGCCTGAAGCCAGAACAATCACCCACTTAACTCTCAGTTGGTTCTGGCTACTTTTTAAAGATTTCACCTCATGCAAGCCTTCCTTTCCTATGAAAGGTTCTCTCTTCTAGATCCTTAACCCATTAGATCCTGAATATGACTGCTGTTGTAGTATCTAATTTTATCCTCAACACAACTTCAGTCATAATCTACTACATATTTGTGTTGTCTCTATAGAAACGTATTATTAATAAAAATAGTTCAGTATTTCATCACCAAATAAAGGAAATGATCAAAGCATGACTGCAACATGACTCCCCCACCAAAAAACCCTTGGTTAGAAAAGTGCTTGAAAAACAACTGATAAAATCATGGACATTAACTTGCATGTTGACAGTGAGGGTAGTGATGTGGAAGTTGATGAATCTGATGATAATAATGATTTAAATAATGGATTAGAATTGCATGAAGTTGATCAAAATGATGATGCATGGCTTCATGCACTTTTCAACAGTGATCCTGAGAATGAAATTGAATTTGAAGGCTTTCAAGGGGATGGGTCAGGGATGATTTTTCACCTCAGTTTCAATCAAAATTTTAAACTGATAAAAAGGGCAACAGGTAAATGCCCAGAAAAAGCAGTGTCACAGCATTTCTTAAAATAACTTCAGAATGATGAAATTTGGGGAAAAAGTAGTTTGGGGGTGGTGGGGGCAAAACTGATTTTAATGATATAATACTTACCTGTTGCTATTGCATAGCTGGTTCTTTTCCAGATAGAACATACCTTGACCTTATGAATTTATCCTCCCATTAGGGTGAACCAGAAGATTCCAGAACACAAGACTGCCCGTGGTGTACCCTTTAGATACCCGCCCTTGTGCATGGTCATTAATTCTTTTTATAGCCTAAACTAGTAAGACCTATATGCGAGGCTGGAGAAACCAAATCAGGTAACGGTGGAAACTGCAACCTAGAAAAATCTGAGCATTCATAAGGTCCCTGTGCAGTTACCATACTGCCAAAAGGAGAAACTGGAGAGTCAACATATGCATATTGTTCTGATGTCATTCTTTAACGTATTTTTCCAGTCATAAATCTTAGAGATGTAGAATTATATAATATTTATCATCCTCCTGAGAGTGAAACTAATCCCAAAAGTTTTGATGAAGTGACCTGATCCGTAGCAGACATTATTGACACAAGGTCAACATAAGCATATTATTCTTTTATCATACTTTGATGAATTTTATCCTTCCAGTGCAACAGGAGGGAGCTTATTTTTATGTCTGCATGTCTCCTTGTATGTCTGTCCCAAATATGTTATTATCCTTCTAGTCACGAAATTTGACACTTTGTTGTAACTAGATGAGCTGATTTAATTTTTAGGCCCTTACAGCAAGGCTGCAATTTTTCTTAAAAGCATATTGTTACGTGTAGGCTTGTACAAAAATAACAAGAGAAAAGAGTAAAGACAACAAGCTTTGTATATTTTAACAAAATAATTTATTTCCCTACAAAACAATGTAAAAATTGGAAATAGGACTTATGGTTTGTGAATATAATCCAAAATTTAATCCTAAGATTGAAAAATACAAGTCCTATCACTAAACTGTTCTAACAGAATCCGGGTTCGAATCTCGATGAAATTCCAATATGGAGGCGATGACGTCAGATGATGTCTGTACTGATGGTAACAGATCCTCGTTGAATCACAGTTTATAACGTTTCCGTTAAATTCCAGAATAAATTTCCACTGAATTTCTTTCTCCCAGAACTTTTATACAAAGTACACTTGTTTAGTTTTCTAGAGAATAAATTATTAAATTCCAAAAAACAGATGAACTTCAAAAACAAACTGGCAACAACAATTGAAACCTCTTGAGCCCTCAAGGTTTAAAATACAACTCCCTCCAACTAGTAGAAAATGGCTGTTTTAAGCCTCGATTTTAGATCACATGGTGCTCCACGTGATGGGCTACGTGATTTACTAACTTTAACAGCGCAATAAAAAAAATGAGAATTATCACGCAGCTACAATAGCCCTATCTAAGAACCAAATTCTCGCACTGAAAATACATAAAAAAAGAAAGACTGTTTACAGTTCAGCTAACATGTGGGCTGAAATGACCTTGGCAATAGCCAATCGTCTTCACTCGATGTTTACAAAATCTACGAACCAGAGTGAGCTAAAAATAGTGCTAATGTAATATTTTTACGTTCTAAACAAACTGAATTTACTGGAAAAAATATCGAATCCCGTGAAAATAATCAATACAATAATATGTAATGAAACAAAAATAAAATAAAAAACAATTTTAAAACTAACACATAAGCAATTTAATTACATATACGTAACAATATTTATGAACTATTTGGAATTGCAAATGTAGATGACCTGATTAGATTTTCAGGTCATTACAGCAATTTTTCAATTTTGGCAAATTTTTTAACTTCTGGGACCTGTTTACCAATCAAGCAAAAACCACTTCAGGTAGACAAATTTATTTGTTATGCATCTTTGGCATATATATGTTGATGACATGACTTCATTAGATTTCTGGGCCATTTTACAGCAATCATTCAAATTTTTGCTTATCATTTTTTAACTATATGGAATTTTGCATTTTAGACAAAAACCACTCAAGGTAAACAATACAATTTTTTGTGCATGTTTGCACGTGTATGTAGATGATCTGATCAGATTTTAATGCCATTATAGCAACATTTCATAATTTTCCAAAATTTCTGAATAAATTTTTTTTAGAGTACATGTACTTCAATTCACTGATGTGATGGATGGATGGATGGGCAGATGGATATATGTATATAGACACAAACTGTTACAGCATTGGGTATCCTATATAATAAATGGGATACATATAAATAAAGCATCAGTTTTCATTTATCACTTCAGTCTGCACAATTTCATGCAATGACAAGATCAATGAATGCATGTTGAGGTTCTTGAATATACATCTGTTATGTATATCTTTAATGTGTTTAACTTCTGTCTATGATTGTAGAGTGTAGGGTCATTTGTAAACAACATATATAGCTTTTTCCATGATTACAGATTGTAATTATTTAAGATAATGTACACATGCTAACATGGCCTTTTTACCTCAGAAGGTTCTAGAATGTGTACATGATTTTTGTCTTGTTTGTAAGTTATAAATAAGCTAGTTTACTGATATCCGAGTTCAAAGTCTAGCCTTAGAATGTTCTAGAAGAGAACTTGTTTAAAAACTGATGGGAAAATGACCCACATCCTGGTCATCTTTTTGTCTTTTAGGATTTTATATCAGCCTGAAGTAAACAAAATTATTTCTTTCCTACTTTAAGTTCAGTTGTGTTCAGATATAATTTGACAGAATCATTTATTTAATATTTATTCATTGGAATTACCAAGTGCTCATAGGTCTTTTGGACTAAATTGCTATTTGGGAATTATTGTGAATTCATTCAAGGACATTCTGGATTATATCACTGTGATACATCAAGACTATTGGCACATCAACTCATTCAAGACTAATGACACATCAGCACATCCAACACGGAACACTCTAAATTTCTGGACTTGTGATAGAACTTTAAGGATTATCTGGCATTTAATTCACAATATATTAAGTTCCTTTTAAATTTTCACACTGTATTCTTGGGAAGTAAATTATTTGTTAAATTTTACTAAACTTGTTGGTTTTGCTTTTTCTGTTACTTGGTTTAAGACCATAGAGACATAACACATTAAACTATGACAGAAATTTATCCTAAATATTAGAATTTTTCTGGAAAATGAGAGTGTGTGTGATTAGAATTTTTAACGTAGCTTTAACAATTTTTTCAGTCATATCGCTACAATGTCTGCAGTCCGACAGTTTATTGTGATGTCTAGCACTAGGGCATCATGCTGCAGACATGTAGCATTTTGTCCCACCAATTTTGTAAGTCGTTGGTATGACTCGACCGGGGCTCAAATCTGTGATCTCCCACATCCGAGGCAGACATGAAAATGAGAGAGAAGAGAGAACTAGATTTGTGTATATACAACACATACATCCCCCTGTCAAAGACATGCAGGCCAAAAGTCCATAGAATAATTAATAATAAAAAAGTGATATATTGCTATAATTTATAATTGCATGAAAAACCAATCTGGGTCATCTACATTTACATACATAGTAGTATTATGTACCTCAAGTGCCTAACTGTATTAATAAGGTTTTGCAAAAATAAAAAAGTTTAATACGATAAAAATGTGTAAAAAATAATTTAAATATTGTTGGAATAGCCAGAGAATCTAAACCAAGTCATCTACATTTGAATAAAAAATAATGCCTATCAAATTTCTCATTAGTCTACCATATATACTCACTTATAAGTCAAGCCCAACTACAAAATTGTACAAACCCAGATCACCTGTCACGTAATGCACTGGAGGATCTGGGTTTCTGCAGTTAGGTGTAATCAGTAGAACAAAGATCATGATCTCCTCGAGTATTAAGTGACGGCAGATCAGGGTCTAAGTTGTTTGCAGTTGGACTTGGCTTACATGCGAGTATATAAGGTAACTAGAGTGGTTTTAACTTAACCATACTAACAATTTGTCACAAAATCTGAAGCTCAAAAAGGTTTTAAAAATTTGCAAAACAATGAAAAACTACTGTCATCATTTAAAAATCTAATAATGTGTCATCTACATATGTACAAAAATAAGCTAGCCCAATTTCATTTGTCGACCATGAGTGGTTTTTGCCCAATCTTGCTAAAAAGTTTCTCAGGACACATGGATGGATGGATATACAGGCCCAATCAAGATGTCCGTACTGGAGCAGTGGGCAAAAAAATGACCAATACAAGCTGGGCACATAGAACAAATTCTAAGCCATCCTGCCCTTCCAGTGTACTTGCTGCTTCTTCCCTGGGATTCTCAGTTCTCTGGTATTGATCTTTATATGATGGCCTACTTACTTATTTATTTCATTTTTTATATCCTCCAGTTCCTTCTTCTCAGATTTAACAACCTCCTTTTCTTCAGCAGCCATGTAACGGAGTCGCATTTGCTCAAGCTCCTGTTGCTGCCGTTGCAGGTGTGCCTTGGCCTGTGCTTGTTCACGCTGCTTGAGTCTTGCTAGCTCCTTTAGTGCACGACCCCACTGCTGCTTGTAGTGGATCTTAGATTTTGTCACTGCATCAAGTTTCCTCTCCAGTTCAACCTTAAAGGAAATTTGATAAAATATGACAGTATGTACTGTTACCTGTAACTGCACATTTTACAGCTAAGTGGATCATCTCAATATAGTGTACACTTGAAAAATTATTTAATCACTTTTTAAGCACTTAGGCCTTAAGTTAATATTTACCAAATCCTGAAATGGAACTCTGAAATGTTTTAGTCAATTCATTCTCTGAAACAAGACATAATACTTTCATTTATTCATGAAAAATTCAGTGGTAATACTCTTTGCATAATATATTTAGAGTTAAAAGTTTAATGGCAGAGTATGAATTCTTGATAAAATATGTAATAAATTAATTTTGCATCAGGCTGTTATATTAAGCTATTCTATGGCAATACATTAAACTTAGCTCTTGCAGGATTGACAAGAAATTTGTAGAGATCTTGTCACATTCAGTTCTAGTTTTAACAGATGAATTTAACAATGAATCCTCTTGATACCCAGTATTTCTGAATTTGGCTCTTAAAAATCTTGTGCATTTTAATATATCATATCACATCAAGATTATAATACTTACCTATCAGAGTATCTTTGGAGTATGACCACTACCTCACAAATCCAGCCCTCCCAGTTAATTCTGTGTTACAAACAAGCCAAAAGTTGTCTGTCCACATAGGTGGGAGTCAAACTAGAGTGATCTCCTTTTGGAGTGGTGACAAATCCAGTCCATATTTCAGTTACCACTGGAGTAGAATGCCAGTAAAATGTCTCTGTGTGGAAGCTGGGAGGGTGAATCCATATAATGTTTGGGCAAGTATAACTAAAGAAACATATTCTGCTCCAAAAATTGGTTTCTTCTTCATATACATTGCCCAATTATAATACCATCAGTTAATAGGTGAGGCGGTGGAAGGAGTTACATCCCCTAACCCCAGAGAAGGCCCATCTCGGGTCTCACAATGTATACAAGGTAGCTTCCAACTTGAGAGAAATATACAGACTAGAGTTGTGGCATGGCCGACTGGGCAAAATACCCACTCCTCCCCCAGCAAATCCAGCAGAAGTTGACTGGCTGAGTTACTGTGAAACTGATGAATAACCTGAGAAGCTAGCCTGTTGTGCTGCTGCTATCGGTTCCACTAGGTCAAAGCCCCCCTTTTGGGATATGTGATGGCATGAACAGGCTGTCATTTTCTTGGAAGAGAAACTGGCATGGGAAAAAACTAGGGTGAAAATGATACCTCTCTTTCATTTCATCAATTGCTCCTGAGAACAATCTTACTTTTGAATGCATGGATGGTCTACAAAAATGTTTGTGCCCTAGAAGGGTCCTTATGTTTCTTTGCTTCCTGTTCTGGAAAGATCACTCAGGTCTCTGAACTAGGCCCATGCCAGATTTGTCTACTTGGAAGCCTGCTTACAGGCTTCCTCCACCTGACCAATCAAGAGCAGACTTGATGACAAAGGCTGTGATCTTAGTGTGGCCATGTGATGTTTTTGGAGAAAAGCTAAAGAATGGAGACCCACACATCTCCTTCCACAAGCTGGAGATTCAGTGAAGCTGTCAAAACACTGGCATACGTGTTGTGCAGCCCTGTTCAGCACATGTGCCATTCATGACACTCATTCCCAAGAATGGCCAGCAGGCGTAACTGTGGATGAAGCAAGTCTAGTTTCTCCTTGCTGACATGGATACCAGATAAAGCATCAAACATACTGCAACAATGTTCCAGATTAACTGCTGACTGTCAGTGAATTATTTCTAGTCCATTCCAGGTTTGCTACATCTATAATAGCTGGGATTTCTGTATGAAACACAGGCATGTTTATCTTATTGCAAGTTAGGTCCTTTTGTTCCTATCAGTACACTTAGAATAAGAGAGTTCTCCATTTCTTCTTGTATTTGGCTTTTGATTTTACTGCTTTGGGGGTAAGTCTCATCTGACCTAGGTCTTCTAGCATTGTCTTTCTTCAAGTTCAGCTTTGGCCTTCCTCTTCTCCATTTGGGAGTCCAGTCTATGAATGCACTTGCTGTTCTTTTAATATGCTTTGTTTAAACTGGATGGCAGTCATTCGTGTTAAAAGAAAGGTATGCTGACACTCTGGTCTTGTAATTGCCTCTTTAAGCAATATGGTAGGTCTACCACTGTATCAGACTGTGGTAACCACTTGAATGTAGGCCATCTTTCATCACCAGGAGACTGACTCTACGACATTACGCATCTTTGTTGATCAACAGGAGGATATGGGCAAATTCAGGTGGTAGCAGGCAAAACACTTCCTTGATTGTTGAATGGAAGACCTAGTCTTCTCTAGCCATTGTCAGGTCAAGTAAAGACAACAGAGTTTGTAAGGTAATTCACAGTATAGTGATGATGAATGGGGTGACACAGATACATCCTGTGATAACTAAGACATGTTGGTGAAGCTGGCCAAGACTGCCTTTGAACCATACCTGAAGTCCATCCAGACTATGATATTGCAACTTGACATGGTTTTGGTCTGCACATGGTTTTGGGCATCTGGGACTGATATGATGTCATAGCCGGTACCATATTAATAAGCTGTGATGGGCCATCCTATAGCTGTTTGACACTGGTTGGCAATGGCATCGGTTTCAGCTGTAATAAAGGCACCAGGTCTACTTGGATCCATCATAAATATGGATCACTCCTAGGTCTGTAATAGAAAATTGGCAATGTAGCACTGAAATGGTCTGAGAGCAACATCAGTCCTTCATAGCTGGGTAGGTTCTTTCCTTTGAGTTCCAGAATTATGCTGTCAGACGAGACAAATCAAACTGGATCACCGTGAGCAGTTCCTTCAGGCATCAATGCAGGCTTTATCAGATTCAGTAATGACCATGACATCTGATGGCTGAGTACGGTCTTGAGCCATCTTCCTTCTATTATGTTCCAGGTTCATAATGCCAAGACAGGTTGGAGGATACTGGATTCCAGTAACACGTCCCTGCTTTTATCAGGTGAGACTGTATCTAAGCAGGTGTTTACTACCATTAATCTGCCTCAAATGTGATAGAACATGCAGAAGGGCTGCTTATCTGTTTGGTATTAGACTTAAAGATACCACCAAATACATCTTTTCCTCAGGACGAGGAGATGAAGGCAGAGCTTGGGCTGTATGTGATACCTTAGTTTGCATACATTTCTTTTCCACCTAAGTGCAGACACATGGTTGATACTGATATTTCATCAGGAAATGCCAGCAATTTTTAAGCATTTAACCTCATTAAGGACAGTGATTAAGGTCTGTACTATCCATAAAATACCAGAATTAAGTTCTTCATTTTTAAACAAGGACTACGAAACATTTTTGTTAAACTAAAAAGACACTGAAGCTCAAGGAAATTTGGGGCATGGCAGTAGAGGTGGAGAGTTTGTAAGTTACTACACTTAATTGTCATTGTTTTATAACTCCTTTTGACTTTTTCATGTTAAAGCAAAATATATTTCAAATTCATTCCTACTGTCAATATTCCATTTCAGTAAGCTTTTCACATTTCCCTTGAGACTTCAAAACTCTCTTACTCACTGATACAGCTGAGATTACTGTAGCTTTACAAGTTCATAATTTAGTATGGAATCCTAATAGCAATTTTCAACTTTGAAGAGCTATTTGAGGTGCAAAAGAGCCAGAAATGTCCCCTTTTGAATCTTTGATTTTTGATTACAGTGATTGGTATATGTAAGACATAAGGTTCCTACATAACATAAGGTGATTGCAGCTACTGCTGATAGCATGTCTTTCAAGAAACACAACACATTAATTTATGTACAGTGTGTACAGATCTTATGGCAATATTTATTTGAAAATATGCTTCCCATCACTGAGCAGTTGTGACTTTTTATCTGCCTTAATAGCACAGTCAACACAGCATCCATTCATTTACACCATTTGGTGCTTTCTATTCCAAATGAGGCTGATATTAATGAGGACATAAATGACCCAACTGGAAGTCTTAATGAATACATAAATGACCCTACAATAAATTAAAATTTCAGGATGATTTTCTAGCTTTTTTAATGGATCTTTAGTTTTCTTGATATAAATATCAGTAACTTAATAGTTTTCAATAAAATACATTTGTTTTTTTTTTTCAAAATCACTTTTCCAAGACTTCTGAGCATTTTCAAACACTTTTCCAGTACTTCTGGAGCTGGCCCAAAATTCAAGCACTTTTCAAAGTAACCTCCAAAATTCAAGCACATTTAAAGCTCGTGCAAACCTTCAGACAACCTTTTGGCTGCTTGTTTAAGCTGAAGTTAAAATGGGAAGGCTGGATTTTGAGAGGCAGTGATTGTGCTTCTAAGGTATTATGACCAGGTAACATATTTAAAGAAGCAAGATAAATGATAAAAAAGACTGATCCTCACACTCTCAACTTTATCACATCCATTCCAAAAATCTGTCTTGAAGGTCAAGACCCTGGGTGGTCTATAAAAATAGCTCCTGTGACCAAAGCTAGCTGCATCTCAACTGGTCTTTTGATTTCAAATATATATATATATATATATATATATATATATATATATATATATATATATATATATATATATATATATATGTATATAAGGTGTAGAGCTCAACAGATTCTTAAGTTGAGACCCAGGGGCCACAACTGTATGCATCAGGGCATGACTGAGAGGCCCCATTTAAACCACATCTGACCTGCAGAAACTCGGGTCATGGCAGGTGTATAGAAACTGCTGTGCACATCTAAAAACCACTCCCAATCAAATCTCATACTCTTAAGTATCTGATGATGTAGTAGTTGGTCAAGATTACTAACACATGTGGACAAGAAGGTTAAATAATGCATCTCTCTCCCTCTCTTTCTCTCAATGAGCAGTGCAAAACTAGATTCTAACTAGTCTAAATACTCTTGACTCAAAACAAGTCTTTTTCAAAGGCAAGTACAACACAGAGACAAGGCAAACAAAATACACAAAAAGCACTGATGTTATAAAATTGTACATTAATATTTCTACAGGAATAAAATCTTGAAACTTTTGATGTTTCAACTATTTGGCGTAACTTGATGCTGAATACTAGTTTCTACTGATCTTGAAATCAATGAGCCTATTGCCATGTTTTTTTATGTAAATCTGCATAACCATAATATATATATATATATATATATATATATATATATATATATATATATATATATATATATATATGAGCAGTATATATCAGTCCTTTAGTTTGTTGTTGTAAGTTGTTGGTCTTAGACATTTTCTCCTATTAGTAACAGTGGCCCTATTTGATGGCAGATCAACATCTTCTGTAACAACTGAAAGGTCTTCATGTCAAGATGCTTTCTGTCATAGTCAAGTTTGTTCAAACTGTAATCAACCGTTTCAGGGATGATGCTTTCTGAAGGTTTTTCTTTTTTTAACAATGGTAGCCATGGTGAACTTATATCATCTGTGCAAATCTAAAAGATCTTCATGTCAGAATGATTTCTGTCATATATGATCAAAATCTGTTTAGAATATTTGGAGAAGTTATTTAAAGATTTTTTTTCTTCTCTAGTAATGGCATCATAAGTATAGCGAATCAGCATCAGTTGTACAAATCTAAAAACCCTCTTTGGTTATGTCAAATTCTGTTTAATGGTTTTAGAGAAGTCATTTAAAAGTTTGCTATTTTTAGTAACAGTGGCCATATTTTATGCTGAATTGGCATCGTTTGCATGAACTTTAAAAGGTTGTCATGCCAGGATGCTTGCCTTCAAGTTCTGGTTAAATTTTATTCAACAGATTTGAAGAAACTGTTGTTTAAAGATTTTGCTATATTTTAGTAACAGTGGCTTTCTATTTTTGGTAACAGTGGCCATTTCTGATAGCAGATCAGCATAATTTGTATAGTCCTTTATGCCAGGATGCTCTATGCCAAAACTGGTCCAGTGGTTTTGAGAAGTTTCAAAAGCAATTGTTCATGGTTGCATAGAGACAAACAAGACATATGCTGAGCTAAATAATTAGGAAAGCATAATTACAAAATAATTGCACAGAATAATTATGAGCATGTTCTGTCAAATGTCTGTCAGACATGCCAAGTTAGCTACCATTTGTTTCAGTCAACTGGATATGTGTTCCAAAATGGTCATTTTGGAGGCTTTGATGTGTGCGTGTGTGTGTGTGTGAAAGACAAGCAACTGAACAGGTAATTTTGATGGTGATTTTGTTTTTTGTTAGGAATGATAACTGATTTATCTATTTACATTATCTTTTTGTACATCTTTTCTTCCTTGTTTTCTTTGACCTTCATGAATTTAAAATATAAGCACACATGATTACTATCCAGATTTTACAGAGCTGGATAAGTAGCAGTCAGAATATTGTGGCAACAGTGAAATTCCTACCTTCTCCAGTGTGAGGAGATTAATTTCAGATTGTAGTCTCACTTCAGGCTTGGAATTCTTGTCCTCTTTGAACACCATGAAATCCCTTTCTAACTTGTGGTACTTCTTCTCTGCCTCATTTAACTGAAATGAACAGAAATATGTGCATCTGCAGGTCTTCTTATGAACTGATGATACATCTCTCATTCGATAACTTGTGTCTGGATAACTTACAAACCTACCTATTTATGCACGGATCAGGTTTGGATCCCATTTTTTAAAACAGAAGATACCAAAAGAATTGGGCCCTTATTTGTTGAGTGTTTAGAAAATCACAATCAAAGCTGGGATATGAAACTTTGATATATTGCTTATTTTAATGTCGAAAGCGGTGGTTAGTTGCCAGAAATTTCAATCAACATTATAAAATTTGAAACTTTTAATATATAGTCAATTATTTTATTAAATTTCTATAAAAAAAAATTCTGAGTAAATTACACACATGAACAATGTTTGATGAAATTCTGATCATTAAAGATGCCAGTAATGCCTACTGGTGGCAAAATTTTAAGAAATAAATACCAATTATTAAGTTTTGTCAAGTAATATTCATGTTTTAGTCCTATCTTTTAATTCAGTTCCAGTGTAATCATCATAAATGTGATATGCCCTCTTGTATTCAAAGTCCAAATTTACAATACATATATATTCATTATATTGTCGTCTGTTTTGTGGGACCTTGTTATAGTTTGTTCCACATAGCAATGTGGATTTTTCCCATCTGTAACACAGTAAATTTTCTGATAGGCATAATTAAATGTAGCTAAAAGTACCTAATTCATTGCATATGAAGTATTTAAACTGAATTAGGTACTTCTAGTTACAGTTAATGATGCTGACCTGAAAATTTAATGAGTTACATATAGGAAAAATCTGCAATGCTATTTGCAACATACTGTAGTTTGTGCTACACATGCTGGGCTGTGCCACATGTCCTGGGCAAGTGACTTTGGAAAAGGGACTTATCCTGTATAATTTTTTACTTGTTCCTGTTACGTATCGGCTCGTTCAAAAGTAACAAAAGAAAAGAGTGAAGGCAACAAGCTTTGTAAGTTTTAATAAAAATAATTTATTTCCCTAGAAAACACGGTGAAAAGGTGAAAATATGAAATAGGACTTACAGTTTGTGAAGAAAATCCAAACATTTATCCAAGAACTGAAAAAATACAAGTCCTATCACTAAATAATTTTAACTGAATCCAGGTTCGAATCTTGATGACATTCCAAGATGGAGGATGATGATGTCAGGTGAAGTCTTTACACAAATGTCCAGTATTTCACATTGAATCACAATTTGTACTGTACTATTCCAATTTAGAATGAATTTCACTGAATGTCTTTATCCTAAACCAATTGTGTAGTTCTCCAGGGAAAAACAAATTATTATTTAAAAAGTAGATGTCCTACAGTTGTCATCTATAACAAGACACATCTCGAGCTCTACAGATAAAGAAAAATAAACTCTTTTCCAGCACAAGAAAAATAATACCTTCTTCTCAAGGTATAAGAATGACTCTGACTATTTCACAGGGACCTAAGTGTTTAAAACCCGAACCAAAACGTCATTTCATGCACACACACGAAGAACACGTGGTTGTTTCATCATCTAACAATCGCAGTTTCACGTGGGTCAGGAAATGACTTTGGCAATAACCAATCGTTTTCACGTAGTGTTTACTCAAATCGACAAACTATGGCATGCAAAAATCGTGCTTATGTGAGTCATACTACGTTTTATGTAAACATAATATCTCTTTCAAAAACATCAGATCCCGTGAAAATAACCATTACAATAAAATGTAATGATACAAAAATAAAATAAAAAAGAATTTAAAATTAACATACAAGTAATTAAACTACATGGTTGTAACACTTTCCCCCATAAAAAAGAAGAAGAAAGATTTATGTAATAAAGCTTTCTTTTTTACCAGATGTAAACTATACACGAGGTAAAAATTTACATAAGAAGAACTCTTGTGAGTTATACAAAGGTGTACATGAAAATAATATTTCTATAGATGGGAAAGTGCATCTGCAATTAAATTGTCTTTTCCTTTGATGTGCCTGATGTCAAGATTGTATTCTTGCAAAAATAAACTCCACCTTAATAGTCTTTGATTTTTATTTTTCATCATGTTGATGAAAGTAAGGGGGTTGAGATCACTAAACACAACAACCGGAGAAGGAGCTGAGCTGATGTAAACTTCAAAATGCTGTAATGCCAGCATTAAAGCCAAGCATTCCTTCTCGATTGTTGAGTAGTTTCTTTGGTGCTTATTTCTTAGAGAAATAGCACACTGGATGTTCTACACCATTTCTATCATCTTGAATCAATACTGCTCCAACCCCAACATCACTTGCAGCCACAGATAGTTTGAATTGTTGACTGAAATCTGGAGCTGTTAGAACTGGTGCACTTTTAAGTATGGCTTTTAACCTATCAAAAGCCTCCTGACATTTTTCAGTCCAAAGAAACTTGTTTTTCTTTCTCAACAAATTTGTCAGAGGTTCAACAATATTAGAGAAGCTAGAACAAAATTTGTGATAGTATCCAGCCATACCCAAAAATCGCATCAGCTGCTTTTTACTGACAGGCACAGGAAATTCAGAGATAGCCTTGACCTTAGCATCTATAGGTTTAACTTGACCATGTCCCACAACATGTCCTAGAAAAGTAACACAGTCCAAAGAAACTTGTTTTTCTTTCTCAACAAATTTGTCAGAGGTTCAACAATATTAGAGAAGCTAGAACAAAATTTGTGATAGTATCCAGCCATACCCAAAAATCGCATCAGCTGCTTTTTACTGACAGGCACAGGAAATTCAGAGATAGCCTTGACCTTAGCATCTATAGGTTTAACTTGACCATGTCCCACAACATGTACTAGAAAAGTAACACAAGCACGGCAAAACTTGCTTTTAGATAAATTAATAGTCAATTTTGCATCAGTGAGTCTGTCAAAGAATTTCCGAATCATGGCTAGATGTTCTTTCCAGGTGTTGTTGTAGATGATGACATCATCAATATAAATATCACAATTGTCTAGACCAGAGGTAATCATATTCATAAGGTGTTGAAAAGTACTTGGAGAACCCTTCATCCCAAATGGCATTACTTTATATTGGTAGAGTCCATCTGGAGTCACAAAGGCCGAAATTTCTTTTGCCTTTTTTGTTAGTGTAATTTGCTAAAATCCTTTCAGAAGGTCAAATTTGGTGACGTATTTGGCATTTCCAATTTTGTCGATAGTCATTGATTCTTGGTAATAGAAATAAATCTGTTTTTGTCACACTGTTCACCTTCCTATAATCAGTACACATTTGGAAAGTTTTATCCGGTTTCGGAACAAGTATACATGGTGAACTCCAATCACTCTTACTGGGCTCTATAAAATCATTCTCCAGTAAATACTGAATCTCCTTTTTCAAGTATTCCTGTTTGAGAGGGTTCATCCTGTATGGGTGTTGTTTCATGGGTTTTGAATCTACAATTTCAACGTCATGAAAAATTTTGTTTGTCCTTGTAGGTACGTCTGGAAACAAGTGCTGATATTCAGACAATAATTGTTTAAGTTCACCTTTTTCTTGGTATTGTAAATGAGAAAGTTTCTGGTCTAGATTTTCCATAATTTCCGAATTCCAAAGATTTGTTGTTCCAAGATCAGTAGAATCCGACTGAATTCCTTCACTCAAATCCTGAGTTGGTGGGACAGGTATAACTAAATTAATTGCATAATTTACTTGGCTATCTCTTTCAATATACTAGTACTCCATTAATTTATTTAGACTAGAGTACTAATATTATAATATAACTCATTTTCTTCTTTACTTTGTAAGAGCCATAAAATCTAAATTGAAGAAAATTTTGAAGAATGAGCAAGAGAGAATGAACTCTATTACAGGACTCAAAAATTCTCTCAAGTAAAGTTTTGTGAAACCATAGTTTCACTTTTGACTTGAATTGCTGAGTGCCAAATTCAAGCATAAATAGCTGGAAAATTCCAGACTTGAAATTTGACCCTTGATCCGATTGGACAGATTTGGGAAGGCCAAACTGAGTAAAAAACTTTATCAAAGCTTTTACTATGTTTTTAGTTTTAATATTCCTCAAAGGAATTGCCTCTGGGAATCTTGTAGATGCACACATGATGGTCAACAAATATTGGTTGCCTGACTTGGTCTTTGGTAAGGGACCAACACAATCTACCATAATTCTACTGGATGGTTTGTCAAATGCAGGAATAGGTTGTTGATGAGCCTTAGGTATCTTTTGATTGGGTTTTCCTACCATTTGACACAAGTATGACAAGACCTACAGAACTTACAAACATCACTTTTGATTTTTGGCCAATAAAAGTGAGTCAAGATCTTGTGATAATTTTTATTTATCCCTATATGACCAGCCAGAGGAGTTTCATGGGCCAAACTAAGTATTTCCTGTCTGTAAGGTATCGGAACCACAATCTGATATTTTACTGACCACTCGTCACTAGTGGGTACCTCGGGAGGTCTCCATTTTCTCATAAGAACTCCATTTTTAATGAAGTAACAGACAGGTACTTCAGTAGCTTCAGTTTCACTAATGGCCCTCTGAAACAAACAGGAGATATCAGGATCTTTCTCCTGTTCGACGACAAGTGATTGTCATTTGTCACCCTGATGAGATAAAAGAGAATGAGTATTCAAAAGAGGATCACTATGATCAATACCTTTTGACTGATCCAAATTAGAAATGAAAGTGACCTCATCAAAAGCCTCACCAATACATGTGTCAGCTAAAGGAACACATTCCTAATCCAAATCATTCTCAAGACCTTTCTTTGCAATAGCTCTGGTAACTGCACAAGCTGGATATAAATCAGAGATTTCCTTTTGAATAGGATCAACTTTCTGATCCAACAAAGGCTTGTCAGTTACAAGTGGATTAACCACAACCTTGTCTCCAGCTAAGTCATTGCCTAGCAACAAATGAATGCCCTCAACAGGTAAAGTAGACACCACACCGACTGTCACAGGTCCTGAAACTAAGTCTGATGACAAATTAACAGAATGGAAAGGAACATTAAGAAAGCCGCACACTACTCCCTGAATGAGAACACTCTCATTAGAACAGGTCTTCTCAGAAGAAGGCAAAATACCTGAAACTAAAAGACTCTGAGAAGCTCCTGTATCCCTTAAAATTTTAATAGGGATAGGATTGGCCAAATCACCCAAGAGTGATATAGAACCCTTCGACATGAATGGTGCAAAATTCTCCATAATACAATCAGACTGAGGTTTTTCACACCCAACAAATGTATTGTTTTCAATACATGACCGTGACCTTGACCTCTTAGAAATAAGAGCATTTGGGATAGGTCTATCTTGATTCTGATGCCTATATTTCAATTTGAAGCAATCAGAAATGACGTGTCCTTTTTTCTTGCAATTGGTACACGTAGGAATAGACAAGGATTTTGAATCATGTCTGTCAAAAGCTTGATTTTTAAAAGTTGTGCCAAATTGAGTTTTAGGAGGAGTCATATTTGGCTGAAACACCTTTCTATCAGTAGATTGCTGAGTGAAAGATTTGCTTACCCCCGGAACTTTATGAGTTAAGGAATACTTATCAGCAGCAAGAGCAGCATTTTCCAAGGTTTTGACCTCATAATCTTCAAGATAAGTTTTGGCATCACTAGAAACACAGTCCTTGAACTCTTCAAATAATACCAGTTGTTTGAGTCTTTCATAATCATGTTCAATTTTCTCAGCTAAGCACCATCTCTTGAACAACTGTTCTTTTTCTCTAGCAAATTCAACATAAGTGTGTCTAGTTTCTTTTTTATAGTTTCTGAATTTTTGCTGATAAGCCTCAGGGACTAACTTGTAACCCTTCAAAATGCATTCCTTAACCAAATTATAGTCAGAACTTTGATGTACTGACAGGAATATATAGACATCTTGGGCCTTGCCATAAAGTACACTTTGCAATAATTGAGTCCAATACTCCCTTGGCCATTTCAAATTTTCAGCAACTCTTTCAAAATGAATAAAATATTTGTCTACTTCCCTTTCGCTAAAAGGGGGCACTAACTTAATATTTCCTACAATGTGAAACTTTGAATTTGTATGCGAAGTGGAATCGTGCTTTTCACTTGCCAAATTCTTTCATTTTAATTTGTGTTTGCACCTCTCTCTCTCTCTCTCTTTCTTCTAATTGCATTTGTTCTTTTTCTAACTCCAATTGCATTTTTTCTTTCTGTAACTCCACCTGCCTCTCTTTCTCCTTCTCTTCAAATTGTAATTGTTATCTTTCTCTCTTTCCTGTCTCTCTTTCTCCTTCTCTTCAAACTGTAATTTCATTTGTTCTTTTTGTAATTCCATTTGCATTTGTTCTTTTTCTTTATCTTTCTGAAACTCGAGCTTCCTCAACTCTATTTCCATCTTGTATTTCATTTTTAGCTCCATTACCTTAATGTCAGAGTCTGTCATAGACTTACTGACTGATGCCAAAACACTTTTGTCAAAAATATTCTTCCCTACCAAACATTGGATCAAAATATTTTTAATTTCTTGTTTTGTCCAGGAAGCTTTTGCTTCAGAAAGTTCGTACTTTCTGGCAAGTTCAAGCAACTCATCCTTCTTCAGACTATCCAACTGTTCTTGAGTTGAATTAGAAAGAAATATTTCCACTTTTGATGACACTGTGAATGAAAGCCTGTTGTTTTCACTAAAGATTTCAAGTAAAATATGAAATAGAACTTGAGATTTAAAAACTAGGGGAATTTAAATTTCAAAAAACAATTTTCTGAAATATTTTAGCCAAATTCAAATATCCCAAGGACGAGCTTCCCAATTTTCTTTTTGTTACGTATCGGCTCGTTCAAAAGTAACAAAAGAAAAGAGTGAAGACAAGAAGCTTTGTAAATTTTAACAAATATAATTTATTTCCCTAGAAAACACTGTGAAAAGGTGTAAATATGAAATAGGACTACTTACGGTTTGTGAAGAAAATCCAAACATTTATCCTAGTACTGAAAAAATACAAGTCCTATCACTAAATAATTTTAACTGAATCCAGGTTTGAATCTTGATGACGTTCCAAGATGGAGGATGATGACGTCAGGTGAAGTTTTTACACAAATGTCCAGTATTTCACGTTGAAACACAATTTGTACTGTACTATTCCAATTTAGAATGAATTTCACTGAATGTCTTTGTCCTAAACCACTTGTGTAGTTCTCCAGGGAAAAATAAATTATTATTTAAAAAGTAGATGAACTCCTACAGCTGTCATCTATAACAAGACATCTCGAGCTCTACAGATATAAAGAAAAATAAACTCTTTTCCAGCACAAGAAAAATAATACCTTCTTCTCAAGGTATAAGAATGACTCTGACTATTTCACAGGGACCTAAGTGTTTAAAACCCAAACCAAAACGTCATTTCATGCACACACACGAAGAACACGTGGTTGTTTCATCATCTAACAATCGCAGTTTCATGTGGGTCAGGAAATGACTTTGGCAATAACCAATCGTTTTCACATAGTGTTTACTCAAATCGACAAACTATGGCATGCAAAAATCG